>BHFT01048373.1:0-15444 GCA_004320025.1 Laticauda laticaudata | reverse complement strand
ACCTTTTTAATCATCCCTTTAAAACTAGTGTTTACTCAGAGTTGAATCTTTAAACAATCTATGGAACAAGAGACAAACCTAGGAAAAGACAACGTTAGACAAAGATTGAAGAATTGGTATTAAGCTCTAGCATGAAAAGGAAAACCAAGCCCTTGTCTTCAACACAAAGTACCAATGTTTTATAACGATCTTGAGATTGTAAAGATAGCTTCTAGGAAACTTAAAATACCTTCAGGGAATGTCAATGTTTCTAAATGTACTGGCTTGAAAACCCATAGATGGAGAGATTTTACTTTGATTACAAGAGATTATTTGACTACAAGACTTTGCCATAAGTATATTTATTTATTTCAGCATTCATAGTTTATCATGAGCTACTATGAAAAGTCATTTTGCATGGTTATTGCTTCTTTCTTTATTGGTGACAGCCTAGTTTTCCCAAACAAAACTGTTTAATAATTTAAGATTATATGAGAAGAAGCTTCTCCCAAATCTATTGCCATAAGGAAGAAATTGTCTTTACTTTGATTTTTTACTGGTGTTGTGCATGAGTTTTATTGAAGTAATATAAATTGGTTGATTACCTTCCTTGCTGCACTCAAATAAATTATGTGCCAGATTATATTTTACAATTAATTGTTTCAATTCAGTTCCCTTATTTCCTAAACATTTTTTAAAATATTTTTTTAATTCTAATTGTCCAATCTTTTTGTAGGCTAGGGCAACAGGCCACTCAGCCTTTAAGTACCATCCTAAATATATATATATTGGTGCCTGTTTAGCTTCCTTCGGGTGATTATCCCACGTCATTGTAGTTTCTGTTAAAAGTTGCTAGCTCATTGTAGTTCTGTTAAGTTAGATAGCAACGTTTTCAGGCAGAATCTCATCTGCTGAAACGTTGCTGACAACTTTAACAGAACTACAATGAGCTTACAACTTTAACAGAAACTACAATGACGTGGGATAATACCGAAGGAAAGCTAAACAGCACAAATGTAAAGTTACCCCGAGAGCTTAAAAAAACAAATATATTATATATATATATTATATATAATTATATATATATTATATATATTATATTATATATATATATTAATATATAAATAGGGGATTGTTGTTAACCTTTTCATTTGCCCTATATATACAATTAGAAACAAGTTTTGAGCATTTAAGCTAATATAACATTCAAGACAATCCAAATTTTGCTCTTGACCCTTCAGAACATTGCTTAATGTGGCCCATTCTGTGTTTTTATTCAATTTTTTTCTTGCTTTCCTCTTCTAATAAAGATACCGCTGAGGCAGAAAAAACTAACCAGTAGACTACACAATGAAATACTTTTGTAATTCAAGCGGAGATAGGCATAAAGTAAACACGATATTGTACATAAATGGAAGAGAAAAATATCCAGCATTTCTCAAAATTCTGTGGAGGGATAGAGGAAAAAGAAATTTTGCTATTGCCACTCAAATCTAAAGCAGATAGACTTTCTAGTAAAAAAATCATAAAATTCACAAAAATTTAATGGCAGTCTAGGCAGTCTCATTGTTCCTCAAAGCATACTATTAACTAATTGAAGAATTAAAGAAGGTTTTTTTTAAAGTTCCAGTTCCACACTGTGTTAGGTATTTTGTGTTTACCTTATACTGCGATGACAGTTTACTCTCTCTCTCATCTTCAAGGACAGTTTACTCTCTCTCTTTCTCAAAGAATTTTGTTTTTCAAGGAAAACAGAATACAAGATATTAGGTATGTTTTCCATTGAGTTATATTACAAAGTAGTCCCTTGGTAATGTTAGTAACTGGGACGGCAGGAGATTTTTGTTGCAAAGCAATGCAGTTGTTAAAGGCCCTGTTCACACTGGCCGTACGGATGCAAAAACGTTGTGTAAAAAAAGGACAACAGCGGATGAGAAAAATGTTCCATCCGTTGTTATCCACGTTCTCAAAAGGGCAAAAAATTTGATAACCAGAGCAGACAACACGGAAAGGACACGGACGGGGGAGGACGTAGGGTGATGGAAAAGTGGATGCTCCACGAGCTAGGGATGGAACGGAATGGAGAGAGGATGCCACTCCTTCAGGGGAGCGCAGCAAAGCGGACACGGAAATTGGAAAGAGCGGATGCAGAGCGGACGCCCAAGCGGATGGAAGCGGATGCACAGCGGATGCCGGAGCAGAATGAAGCGGATGAAGAGCTGAAGCCTTAGCGGTTTGCCTAGCGGAAGCCTAGCGATGCCTAGCGTGTCACTGCGCGATGCGGGGAGATGCATTGCGTCAGCCCCGCGGACTATAAAAGGAAGCAGCTCCCAAGCAGGTCACCAGTTCAGAGGAAAAGACCTGCTTTCCAGACCACAGGCTTGCCACCCAGCAGCCAGCAACCCAACAACCAGGGGAAGAGAGAAAGCCTCTTCCATCTGCTGCCAGGCCCTGACAAGAGGGCCAGTGCCACCCTCCACCCCATGGCCCTTCACTCTGTACTTTCTGCTGGGACTTCCGGCAAGCCCGGGACTCGCTCTTCTGGGGCTGGGGCTTCTGCTGATGTTGCTTCTTGGAAGTTGGTGCCTTCTGCTGTGCTTACTCCTGCTGATGCTGCTTCGGCAGGTGGTGCTTCTGCTGGTGCTACTCTTGCTGATGCTGGCTTCTGGTGGTGGCTGCTTCTGGCTGGTGCTTACCTCTGTTGGCATGCTCCTGGTGCTGGTGCTTCTGCCTGTTGCTTTACTCTGCTGGCGCTGCTCCTTGGTGCTGGTTGCTTCTGCTGGTGCTTACTCTGCTGGCGGCTATCTGCTGGTTGGTCATTACTCTGCTGATGGCACTGCTTCCTGGTGCTGGTGCTTCTGCTTGGTGCTTTACTCTGCTGCGCTGCTCCTCGTCTCCTGCTGAGTCCTTGCTGAGTGCTTACTCTGCTGGCGCTCTGCCTGCGTCCTGCTGGTTCCTGCTGGTGCTGTTCCTGGTTCCTGTGTGCTTCCTTGTCCTGCTGGTGCTCCTGGTCCTGCTGGTGCTCCTGGTCCTGCTCCTTGGTGCTCTGGTGCTGCTGTCCTGCTTTTGCTGCTACTTGTTGCATGCTGCTGGTGGTGTGGTGTGGAGGAGCAGCCCTACAACCTCGAAGCCCTTCTGATTGAGGCCCATATGCCCTGCAAAGGGAGAAGAGGCAGACGCGAAGAATGGGAGAGGAGGCAATACAACATAGAAGAGGACATGAGGAATGAGGTGCTGGAGGGCTAAAGGAGAACGAGTATCTATGGTGAAGGACACAGGCTCTACAGGAGGGACACCAAAAGGAAGCAGGCTGCTTGGAGAGAGAGGCGGAAAAAGGCTGGGCTACACTCGGAGGTGCTCCTCGGTGGTGTAAGCACATGCCACACCTGGTATGGGAAGCTGCACTCAAGAAATTTTCTGGCCAGGCCGCCGGTCCAAGCTGAACGGACAGAGAGACCTTACGATGATTGCCAAAGTGCAGCTTCCGAGGCCGTGGAGATTCGCCACTGAGGAGGCAGCCCCTCTCCACAACCCTCTCTCTCAGGCAGCCTGCTGAGAGCCAGTTCTCTTCTGCAGAGGAGTCAGCTCCTTGTCTCCAGGGCAGGTATCTGTGGAGCATCCACGACGGAGGACCCCCCTGATAGCTTGTACTAACCCATGGCGGAGCGCGTGAAGACCCGCCTGACGCAGTGGGAGAAAGGAGACGGCACTTTCCACCACAGCCCAAACCCGCATCCACCCCCAGCTCCACGTCCACAGGAAAGGCAGAGAGGCAAACCGGAGGGACAGAGCCGACACTGTCCTGCTGGAGATTAAGGGGACACCATCAGGAGGCATCGTGATCTCCTCCTCTCAGCTGGCTACACAACTGACGCCCCATCCTCAAACCCGAAAGCCCTTCCTACCTATGTCAACCAGACCCTCATGAACATGGCGGAACCCCAGTACCAGGTGGTTGAAGGACAGGATCACCGATCTTCTTCACAACCCTCCAGACAAGATGAACCTGCTCCCACCCAGTCCAGGTCTGCTCCTCCACCCCAGCGTGATGTCACTTGCCCTCTTCCAAGGCTTTTCACAGGCCCTCTCCTACCAAGACTACGGCTACCAGGAGGTCAGAAGCAACAGGCAGCATCCCTTCCCAGGTCCAGGCACATGTACATCCCGACGCCACCAGTGCCACGGATGCCACCCACGCCACGGATTGCCACCCACGCCACAGATGCTACCCACGCCAGTTCCTCACCAGCTGCAGACCTGACAGCCCACACTACACTGCTCCTTCCTCCGACCCCACAAGCCAAGGCCCAAGCCCTCAGTACATCTGTCCATCGTATTCGGGCTGGACACCCCATGTCATGGAGGAATGGGCTCTCAAACATCACGGTGCTGAGCCAGCTGTCTGAGAGCTTCTTCAACACACCGGTCCCCTGTTGTCCTCTTGGGCCAGGCCACCCCAGTGACGCTTTCAGGACCAGGCACTCCAGCAGGCAGTCGCCATCCACAGCACCTGGGACCCTTCACCCCTGAGGACGTGGCACACCTCCGAGTGACCAAGAAGAGTGCCAGAGACTTGGTGGCTACCTGCTGACTTTATTTTTGCTTTTGGACACTTGACTTGGGTTTCATTTTTCTTTACAGCTTGTTATTTAATAAAGATTATCTTTGCTCCACGACTCTTGCTTCATTTATGTTTATTCAATAAAGTCTTGTTGGAAACATTTAGAAATGGTTTTAAGCTTTGCATGCTTGTGGTTGGGATGGGTAAGGATTAGCAGTGGGATGGGCAGGGATACCTTTGGGAATGCGGTTAATAGCAGTGGGTATGGGCATTGGATACCTTTGGATGGTAATAGCAGTGGGATGGGGCAGGGATTACCTTTGCGGAAGGGTTAATAGCTTGGGATGGGCAGGGATACCTGTGGGCATGGGCAGGGATACTTTGGATGGGTTTAATAGCTGTGGGATAGATAAACCTTCCAGTGCAAGCATAGTGGGACTCTATGGTCAAACCCTCCCAGGTGGCCACACCTATGGCCCGTTGCTTATCAGTAACAATGTAAGCATTGATCCACACATTTTGAACATAAACAGAACTCTTTATTAAATGCCCTGTTCATTGTAGCCCACCCAACATACATGCCCAATCTCATCAGTGTACTGAGCAGGCTGAAAGGAAGCATTCCATTAATCATCTATCATCCTGTTCCTTGCCACTCCACTGCTCCAGCGGGGGAGTTTGCACCATGTCTCAGGAGGTTTGCGCTGCTTCTTCCCTTCACGTGAGCTCTGTGGGGCCTTGGACACTCCTGAAGTTTGTCTATCAGGTTTTCGCCTTGCCCTCCATTCACCAGGCTCGCACTGTCCCATTGCCTGTGTTGAGGTCACGGGGCCTGTTCTGCAAGACTGAGGTAGCGGGTGTTGCATGAGATTGTGCATGGATGCAAGGCAAGCTTCCACGACCTCCTCACGGTCTCTGGGCGATCTGGGCATGGTGGTGAGAAGTTACTGGAAACCTGTTGGCCGGATGCCAAAAAGGCGTTCTCCACCACCCGCCTTGCCCTGGACAGCCTGTGTAGTTGAAGATCTCTCTTCACGGGTGAGCGAGTCTGGCAAGTGTAGGACTTCATGAGGTAGGTTTGAGGGAGAAGGCGTTCACCCCCCACGATGAAGTAGGGCACATCTTGCGTGTCGTTTGGGCAGGGTGCTGGATCTGGGAAGCCCGTTTGATTGAGTTGCATTATCAGCCTCTCCTTGAGTGTGACTGGCGTTGTATACCTGGGCATCTAAGCTGGACCATTGCTGAAGCATCGATTTACATGAACTTTTGTTAAGTCAGCATCGACCATGGCGAAGAGGATGATGTTGAAAAGCCCTTGTAGTTGAAATAAGTGGACCCCGACTTGGCTGGACTTTGCAGGCCACGTGCTTGCCATCTATGCTCCAACAGTGTGGGAAGTTCCACCTCTGATAGTCCTCCTCTGCAACTTTCTTCCAGCCTTCAGTGGAAGGGCACTGGCAGGAGCTTCCTCCAGGTATTCTTCGATGATGGCCTGCCCACCACTTCTTCTGACAACAATGCTGATGTGTTGTGTGTGGCACCCTCAGCCGTTACTGCATTGCTCCTATACGTGGTCCTGAGGCCAGGTTGGTGCAGACTCAGTGCCACCTTTTGAGCCCACGGGTCCAGGCTGGCCGGAAGTTGGGGCTCTGCTTGTCAACCTGGGTCTCAGCTTGCTCCACAACTTCATCAAACATTGGGCTGGAGGCATCCTCATGAAGTTCTGGAAGCCAACGAGGGTCTTCGTTCCTCAGCTCCACCATCAGCTTGTTGTACAGTCCGTACTGTCCGCTCTTCTCCCGATCCATTCCGACCCAGAACTTTCTTGGCTGCCTCCTTTTCTTCCGTAAACAGTTGAAAGAGGCCTGTAGATGGCTTCACACTTGTTGCAGAAGGATGGTCTACCAAAAGGACTGTGTTCGATCCATGGTTTGGACATGACTGTGATGGCTGTGGAAAGAGCAAGAGCCAGATGAAGGTTGCAGAGTCTGCCACAGCAGGGCTGCTGGTCTGAAAGTGAGATTCCAGGTGAGTTCCTCCCCTTTTTAATAGGCAATATAAGGTTTTACCCACTATGGTTCCTTTTGCATCCTCTAGGCATCCTCTAGGCATCCTTAATATCCGAGATAGGTTCCCCTCTGCCGAACGTTTTTTGCCGTTTGAAATCTTTCTTTGCCGAGTTGGCATCCGGCTTTCATCCTTTCTCCATCCGTGCTACTAACGCTGCACGGTCCGTTCCGCGTGCCGTTCCGCTTTTCCGCTGGAGCGGATTTGAGTTTGCGCGGTGATGCGCAGCGGATGCCTATCGGATATTAGCGGATGCGTAACGTGATGACGGATGTAGAACGGTGTTCCGACGTATGCGTTTGCGGATGACAGAATGGACGCGCTTGATACGTTTTTACGCTTTTTTTTTTTTTTTTCAAAAAAAAAAGTTTTTTTGAGCAGCTTCAAAACTTGTTTGAGCGGATGGAACCTAGTCGATGGATGCTGGGGATGTATAGAGAGGATGAAAACGGAGGCAGTGAGTACAAAAACAGATGAATCGCGGCTAAGAACCAACGGATGGCAAGTGTTTCTCTCCGTTTTACATCCTCTTTCCATCCGTTTGTGCAGTGTGACATGGGCTTTAAGCACGAAATCATGAGACTGCATAGCTTAACAACAGCAGTCCCAGCACTCCCTGTTGTCATCATTAAGTGAGGATCAATTGGGGGAAAATAATGAAAACTGAAGAAATAACAATTCCTTTTGGAAATAACATCAAGATGAAGATGATCACTAAACATAGCATCCTTCAAGGATCCTGGTATTCTTCAATCTGACAATATCAAGCACAGTGAAGATTAGAAGCACTTCTTACGTTCAACAAAAAAAAATTAAAAGTGAATATAGAACAGGAATTAAGAAGATCTTAATCCAAACTCAGTGGAGGAAATATCATCAAGGCAATTTACACTTGGCAATTCCAATAATTAGATACATAGCTGGAATAGTGAACTGGACTCATACAGAACTAAAAACTGTGGATGGGAAGACCGGAAAAATAATGATAATGAATCATGACCTTCATCCATGCAGTGATGTTGATAAGACTCCCCTACCAAGGAAAATAGGTAGGTGTGGAATGTTACAAGTACACCAGGCAGCTGAAGAAGAAAAAAGGGCACTGGAACAATATCTGAAGGGCAGTGAAGAAGATGTGCTGAACCTACTATATGAGGAAGGTTTACTGAATACTGGAGAGACCAAACTGGTCGAAAGAAAGACCAAATGAAGACTAGAAAAGAGACATGGCAAGGCATTATTAGTTAAAAAATAACAGGAAAAGCAGATAACAATAAGGTTTGGTAACAGCTAAGAACATGAAGTTGAAGAAAGAGACAGAGGAGCTAATTAGGGTTGCACAAGACATTAAAAACAAATGCATGTAAAGCCAGAATTGAAAAGACAGCAATAAACTGCAAGTACTGCCTCTGCAAAGAAGCTGAAGAAACAATGGACCCACTTAGCTGCTGCAAGAAGCTGCTGCACAGATTGACTACAAATTAATACTGAGAATCTCCATATACATTTCCAAACCATGACATGACAAAATAACAACAATAGTATATTGGAAGACCTGCAAGAAAAACCATTTGCCTGGAAGCAAGAATTGGTGGGATGACAAAACAGAAAATGTCATAGAAAATAGCTAAAGTGGTCTAGGATTTTAAAACTCAAATGCTTATACCCCTGCCACATAACATCCCAGACTTAAAAATTGTCAGTAACAGACAAAATAGTCTGATAGTAGACAGTGCAATAGGCGGCGACAACAGACATACAAAAAAGAACTGGAGAAAGATCACAATATAAAAAGACCTGCAAACAGAAGTAGAACGACAAAAGAAAGACAAAAGAATGATAGTGCCGGTAATAATGGCAACCTTGGATATAATCCCAAAAGCTCTGAAGCACCACTTGAACAACATCAGCATTGACAAAGTACCCATTGTTCAAATTGCAAAAGGCAGTTTTACTTTGAACAACGTACATCTTGCAACAATACTTTTAATATCATCAAACAATACCCAAATCCCAGGTCCTTGGGAAGGACTTGATAGGCAGATAAAAATGTCAAATTTAGACTAAACATCTGGCTGAGAGTATGCCCAGCAGTAATATATAAAGTTCAAATCAATCTGCAAATCTGCATTTAAAGGAAAATAGTACTGAACATCCAACATTAGAAATAAATATTCAAGAAAAGCATTCCTCTGTTCCAAGGTATAATTGCTGCAGACACACTAGGTGGATGTTTATTCCTATCAGAACGAACCAACATCAATAGATATGAGCCACATAATATAATTGTTTTCATTCCATAATGAAATTATGTATTATGTACATGCATACATACAGATACATGTGTGCGCACACCCACACCCACACTTGCCTGAGTCTTTAGCAAGGATGACTATTGCCCCTTTCTTCCTTTTGGGTTTTGTTTTCTTTGTCATCACTATTCTGTCTTGATATGTATGAACATGCGTGTGTGTGTGTGTCTGTGTGTGTGTGTGTGTGTTCTTAAATGTTTTAATTTAAGTGTTAAACCACTGAGAATTGCTGAGAGTCATGTGGCATATAAATTTAGTAGTTATATAATTGAAAAGTTAACTTTAATAGAAATTGTAGCATTAATCCTCAAAAAGCTTGTGAACTTTTAATACATTTAAATATATAGTGAAAATGTTTAAATTTTTATTTAGGTGAAAGTTTTTACAATAATCTCTTGTATTTCTGTTGAACAGATTCCTTTAAAATATCTGAGATTATAGTTTACCAGATAGGAAATCTTCTGTTTTGATTTATTTAAAATTTCCTGTTTATTTGCACAGAATTCTATGTCAAACTGCTAATGTACAAAGCTGGAAGAAATAGCTAGAGCAACCAACTATCTTTTGAGGGAAATAGGCCAGAACCAAACACTTCTAAGGGAAAACTAAAAATTTTATATTGAGCAAATAATCCCAATCCTTGACATCTGACAGTCAAAAGATGACTGAATTTATGTAAGCATGCTTGCTAATAGACTTCAATATCATACATGAGGCCAAATGAGTCTTATATTTAACAGTTTACCACATCAGCAGTTTTCCTCTAATCCTCTACTGCTATATCAGAAAGCTAGTTTTGTATTTGGGGAGGGGGCATATTGAGGGGCTGGAAAAATATGGAAGGGCAACAAGTGGGACAATACATATCAATGCATAATTGATGTATGTGTAAGGATATGTCAAGACTGAGAACAAAAACAAACAAACCCAGTTTGATGAAATTTCTATGTGAACTAGGCATATTATGTACTATATTGAATTTATCCTAAGATTCAAGTTTCTGTGTTACTAGAAATAGGTAAACCTTGACATTCAACCAGAATTGAGCCCCAAATTATGGTCATAAATTGTACCAGTCATTAAGTCACATGTTTTTATGATTTTATGACCTTTTTTGTAACTGCTGTCAGGAATTTTGAATTTAGTTTGTAAGTAGCCCTGGGGAAATCCACTGTGACTTCAAATATCCAATAAGGGGCTGGTCATAAATTGAGGATTACCTGTATATTGTCACTTTCCTTAGTACGTCAGAAAAATTAAATCATTTGAAAAACTGCTATCAGCCCTCAATGAAGTAAATATATATTTGATACTTTTCATTTATACAAGAATGTATTATCAGTGAAGTAATAGCCATGTCACTTTAATAGGATATTATATTATCTCTGGGTTTCAAACATGCTGCTGATAGATTTTCATCTGTTTAGATGTGATAAACATTAATTTTGTGGCAATAATATTCTTGATAATTTTAGAATTCTTCCTTCCAAATAAAGCATACTATGCAACATACTAAAACATCTAGCTGGGTAATTCTAAAGCTAACTTATCTATTGTAATGAACATGAGTTTATTACTAAAGAAATTATTGAAATTTTGAACTGTACCACAACCGCACATACCTTAAAATGGCAGGCTTTTACCAGCTTAATAAAAAGCAGACGGCTGAATTCAAGCGGAGGAAGTAAAACTGCTTACCTTTTCTAACTTTTTGGCTTCTATGTGCCGTAGTACTTGTTCCCTCCAGTCATGAGGAACTTTTTTTCCTGTAGGATCCATCAGAGAGTATTCAGAATTAACTCTTGGACTTGTTCTTTTAGACGGACTAGTCCTTGAGTAATTGAAGTCACTAACCGACATAGTTCTCTCTGGTATATCATTTGCTGAAGGACGGGCACTCTGAGGTCGGGGTACATTTGGTCCATCCATGCTGTGTGTTCTTGCAGAAAGAGGTCTCTGTTGACCTGACAATTTTGGCGGGACTCTTCCCGCTGAATGCAAATCCCTATACGTTAAATAATCTCCCTCAGAAACCAGAGGACGGCGTGAAGATCCAGAATCAACATTAACTGAAGCTGTAGAAGACACACTACTCTGTCGCTGGAGAGTATTTCGGGTTGCACTAGAAGGATGCCTGTCATTTGGTGAGACAGCCCACATTTCCATATGCCTACCACCCATTCTTTGATGCATATTATAGGCAGCACTAGCTCTAACGTTATTATGATTAGAGAAATTCATGTTGGCCGAATGTTTTGCAGAAGTACAGCTCTCTGTACTATCCAGTCTTGGTAAGCGCTGAGAAGACAAACAACTTTGTTCAGCTACAGGATTTTGTTTCTGGAGCCACAAAGACTCTTTGGGTACAATATTGCTACTATATTGTATATTATATTGGGGGGTAGTGAATGGTTGTGAAGAATTCAATCCTCTAACTGTATTGGTATCTTCAGGATTATGATTCAAATCAAATTTAATTGCTGCTTTTGTAGATATTAAATCAGAAGATGATGAACATCCAGGAAATACTTGTAATGGCTGATCATATAGAAGAGTAGCTGACTTACTCCGGACTATATTTTTTCCATCTGCAGCCATACCTGCTGATTTTATTGCTGGATTGGGGTGCTGGGATCCACTGTCACTTATAATATCACAAACTTTTAGAGCACCAGTCTCCATGTTAGTTATGCTATGGGATTTCACCACTGGTCCACTCCTCTGGGGAGACAAGTCTTCAGTACTTTTTGAAAGACACATTTCTGAAGAAGAATCGATATCAATGGTGGCACTTCTCTTTAGCTCTGACTTTCCTGCAGAGCATGACATATCTTCAGAATGTCCATTAATATTATTTAAAGGGCATACATTTGAATATTTTTTTTCATTTTCCATTTGTTCAATTTCTTCTTTCATATGGTCATTTATCAAGTCCTTAATTGACATCTCTGTTGATTTTATTTGATTCATTACATTAGATTGTAGTCCCTCTTCAGTTAATTTGCAGATGTTCCTGTTGATCTGATGCATGTTGTGAGACTCATCAGTGGCATTATTGAACTCAACACCTTTCTCTATTAAAGCTAATCTCTCCTCAATATTTAAACTGAATTCAGATAGATTTGTGATTTTTTCTGGAGAGTTCATTTTTTCTTCTATCAGAACATTTACTTCTCCATTTTGTAAAAGACTGTTAGAATTTTCATCTTCTTCCCTGTAAAATAAAGCAATCATAAATATAAGAGCAATTTTATAAATGGCATTTTATAAATGGCCATAGTTGATAAACGCATTTTAAGAAAGCAGCATTAAGATAGATTTAATAATCTGTAGAGACTAATTAACTGGACTCAGAATTAAATGATTTTAATGGATTTTACCTAAATTTGCATTTAATCTCATACAATGATCAGACCAAGATATAATAAACTATTGTAAATACTGTGTAATCAAAAACCTGATTATAGTAACAATTTAAAATATTGTTCAAGAATTTATTTTAAATCATCTGATAGTTCATTTAATATTTTTATTAAAATTAATTAAATTAAAAAATAAAATATGGAAACAAGGAGACACCACAGGAAAAAAATGTATTTATTTGACCATGTCAGCATCCCTGATACCACAAGGTAAGCATAAGGAACAATAGTTTTGAAGAAAAAAAATGAAAGACAACCAAGACAAGGGGGAGCAGTAAAACCTATCTAAGGTGATAATGGGATTAAATGTCTTTCCAGTCTTTTCTAACAAACAATGTGACACACCAGAAAATTGTGAATTGCATGATGAGGGGGCAATCTAAAGCTTTACATAAACAGAAACATTGTCAAAGATTATTTCTTTATTCTGAATGAATTTAAATCTTCAAAACAAGATAGCAGAACCAGTTAATACTTAGTTGAATCAATCCTGATGAACTGGTGACATGCCAGATAGCTGGAGGATAAGAAATGTTGCCCTTTCTTCAAAAACAGGTAAAATAATATCCAGAAATTCAATCCGACTGACTTTAGGATTTAGAAAGATGTTTCAGAAATGTATAGAATTAAGTCTCACACCATCTTCAAAACAATGCAATGTACAGATTTGTTAAGAACAAAATTGCCAAATTAATCTCATTTCTTTAATTGGGTTATTTTGTTAATGAATTGAAGGAATGAGGTAGCCATAATATACGTTGACTTTAGCAAACCATACAAGTACCTCACAATATTCTGATTAGCAAACTAGATGGCATGACAATTACGGAGAAGTAGAGAGGATGTTTATTAAATTTGTAGATGATACAAAATTGCAGAGGATAGAAAAAATGGACAAAGAAACATTTTATCAATATTTCAAATAGTCTTATAACATACGAGAATATTTCCCAAACCTGATTTTGGTATTGACAGTCATAGTAATTTCTCTGTCTGGAGAACATAATGATGCTTCTTGGCTACTGTCAGTATTTAGAGATTCTGAATCCGACATTCGGGAAGGAGAGGAACAATTGCTGTTATTCTGATTGCTGTTATGAGTGGGATCATCAGATGAAGAATCTACTGCTTTGCCGTCATCTGAAAATAATTTAATTTGATTAGCATATTCGCATTACTAACTCATACAAATGTACATCTATTGTATTCATTCAGTTTAAATGAGACATTTCACAGCCAGTAAAGTCACAATACCCTGGTAGTTTGGAGAACAGCTTAAGAAAAGCACTTCTATATTTTTTTTTAAAGAACTCATACTTGAATAACTCATACTACCCTACTAAATATGCTTAACTACCTAAATAGTTGATTTTACATTTGAATAGGCCAAAGAAACTAATTCTATACTGGTATCAGGATAAGGGTATTCCTTTCTCCCAAATGGTACCATAATATTCTGATTTCATAGTATGTCATATATAATGGCTCCATAAAGTTTTCATTTCATAATAATGAGCATGTTTGTTTTGTAACTTGCATGACTAACAGGAACAATCAGCTTTATACAAAAATACACAATTTTACTTGAAATACAGGTAAGTCATTGACTTACAACAGTTCATTTAGTGACTGTTCAAAGTTACAACAGCACTGGAAAAAAGGTGACTTATCATCTTTTTTCATACTTTCAACCATTGCAGCATCCCCATAGTCATATGACCAAAATTCAGATGCTTGGCAACTTGTTCCTATTTGTTGCAGTGCCATGTTTGACAAGCAAAGTCAATGGGGAAGCCAGATTCATGTAACAACCATATGACTAACTTAACTGCAATGATTCACTTAATAACTGTGGCAAGAAAGGTCACTAAATGGGGAAAAATTCATTTAGCAACATAAATTTTGGGTTCAGTTGTAGTTGTAACTCAAGGACTACCTGTATTCACCGAGTATAAAGGAATATATTAAAAATTTGTGAAATCATAAGGCAGCAGTTTGTTAAATAAGAACACTTGATCATTTCTCAACAATGAAAATCTTAACAAATTCTATATTCAAATCCTATAAAATAGCAAATGTATTGAGCAGCACTTAAAAACAATATTAGGAATTTAAAGCATATAAAAAACAAAAATAACAAAATAACAATAAAACAATAAAGATTTCAAACACAAAATAGTAAAACTTTATCATCCTAATCTAACAATATTTGTACTAATTACTGATATTAAAAAACCCAAACAGATTAAGATAACACCATACAAATAGTCAATAAAGCTGAAAAGCAGCAAACAAAACATAGTGCTCAGAATATCAAACAAACCAGGCTGCAAGATATAATAAATAGTTGCAGATTTTACTTATTTACTTTAATACAAAATTGAGGATGTGGAAGACAATAAGCTATAACAAACCCAAACGATAAGCACTGAAATGGGAGAAATAGAATGCAGGGCAACAACGACAAAATCAAATTTAAGCACACAGATCTGCCTTTACACAGCACTGGGTCTCTTTTGTTACCTAATAGCTGCAATTCAGACACAAACGACTGAAGGAGCATTAAGTAAAATTATATGAGTATAAATGTATTTTTATGCCATTTTTCAAGCAAAACTTTTTATTTGTAGCTTTAGTCATTTCAGAGAAATAGATCTCTTTTTAAAGCATTTATCACTGAATAAATGCCTACCTTTTTTGCTATTGCCAAGTGCTACAACTTTTGGTTGGTTAATGGAAGTTTCTATGAGAGGTGGTCTCATTTCTGCCACTTTCATTTCTTCATCAGAAGATAGTTCTTCTGATTCCTGTGAATGTAGATGAACACCAGGTTTGTCAACATAACTACAATCTATTTAAACATCCTTTTAGATCAACACAAGGACCTTAAAGCAGTGGTGTCCAACCTTTTTGGCACCAGAGATGGGTTTTGTGGAAGACAATTTTTCACGAAGAGTTTCGATTTTGCTTGCTCACCCACAGCTCATCCCACCTGTGCAGTCCGGTTCTTATTAGGTCAGGGACTGTGTAAGGAATATAAGTCACCTAACAGGTATTTGGGTTAGAAATATATAAACCAGGAAAGACATTTTAATACTGTCTC
>BHFT01048370.1:0-32399 GCA_004320025.1 Laticauda laticaudata | reverse complement strand
ACAGCATGTGAAATTGATTGTCAATCAGTGTTGCTACCTAAGTGGACAGTTTGATTTCATAGAAATGTGATTGACTTGGAGTTACATTGTGTTGTTTAAGTGTTCCCTTCATTTTTTTTAAGCAGTGTATATTTACACAGATGGGAGTTTTTTAGCAGAAAATGTTAGGAATGCCATTTTCTAATCTGCTTGCAAATTGTATCAGATCTTCTAATGTGTAGCACCAATTCTCTTCTTTAAACTGATGCAAAGGTATTAGCAAGCTCTATCAGATCACATGTTTCTTAAGCATGCTTTGGTCAGTGGCTTTTAATCCTATTTGTATGATTGGTTTCTCTAAGAGTGTAATGTAAAGCAGCTCTAAAGAGAAATACACAAAGAACTGGCTCTCCCTTCCTCATGAAAGTTGAAGTTAAATGGATTGGTATTTTAGATGAACAATGGTATAATCCAGAATTAGCATTTTACTGCCATTTCACAAATGTGATTCAAATATTCAAATAATTCATATGTATTAAAAAATCTGCAAATAGTTTTTATATCTGTACTAGAAAATATCAGTTCCCACGTTCTGTACTTTTCCACATCAATCTTCATCATTGATTGTGAATAGAAAACAATCCACTGTGATGAATTGGCAAACAGCCCTAGTAATCAGCTAGTAACCCAATTTTCAGTATTATCCTAATGAATACTGAACACTTGAAGTTATCTGTGATGCTTTCTTGGAATTTTGAGCTGATTCAAAAGACAGGTGATTTTTAAAAAGTTGCCTGTTTAGGATATTTAAAAGTAACTAAACTTTTTAAAATGGTATTTGATTTTGTTATCCTGTACATAACGTGCATTTATCTAAACCCATTTTCATAACTCAAATTAGGCTGAAGGAGCAGAGTATGAAGAGCTGGTCCGCATTCACGATTCTGTTTACGATCAAGCTGTGTCCTGGTTTACTTGTCTTAAAGACAATATGAAAGCACAAATTTTAAACCATTTTGGACCAATGCCAGGGAAAGAACGTGAGCCACAGGTAAATACGCAATGGTATATCAGTGCTTAAAATGAATGCGGTACAACAAATAACCACAGTGAATAATATATGCAAACAATTTACATTAAGTGCTTAAGTTAAAATCTGTGAAGCTAAAATGTTCATAAATTGTGTGAAAATACAGAGGATATGAAGTTGAAAAATGCAACTCTGAATATCTGATTTGTCCCTGTCTTTCGTCTCCTTCCCTACCATTTGTTCACTTCTGTTAACACTTCATTGTGTAGTAGCTAGTAGTTATATAGTACACTTCATTGTGTACTAGCAGAAGCTAGTAGTTCACCTGTACCCCTGCCCCCACCTGTATCTCCAGTCTCTTCCCTGACATTCCAATATGCCTTATTCTATCAGCCTGTTCATTTACCTCCATTTTCCCATTGCCTTGCCTTCCCTCCTTTCCTCTCTTCTCTGCTCTGATTTTGTGTGTGTGTGTAAATATAGGTATGTTTATAATTGTACTTAAAACTGCTATAAAGAAGATCAGAAGTCACTTCTTACCTATTTTCTTTTTCTTCTATTTTTCATTTACTTTTTCTATCTTACACTTTTACCTGTGATTTCTTTCTTTTTTTCTTCTATGGTCCATATTAATTTAAATATATTAAATATATAAAATTATATAGTTTTTCAAACTGTTAATAAAATTATATAGGCAATTAAAGACAGCCACTAGTAAGCAGTTTGCGGAGTTATCTCAAGTGGGCACCATGAATAAATCTCAAGAGTTTAACCCCTTTACAGGTCAAAATCCAATAATGAGAGTATGATAATAAACAAAAAAAAAATATTGTAAAACTGCTGGTAGGAATCCATCATTTGGTTTTCAAACACACGCAACTCCTGAAAATATTTTGGTGGCTATTTAAAAAGTGCCCTGTTCTCATTTACTTTTAAATTTAAAAAATTCAATCGCAGTTGCATTAATCCAATTACATTTTTGTTTTTAAGACTGTATTTTGGGCTATTGTAAGATGCCCTGTATTCCCTACTGGAATCATAGTTCCATTGCTCACATAGACTTGTTTTTACAGCAGCATGTGGACAAATTATATATTAACATTTTAGATTGTTTCCTTGGTTGCATTTACCTTTTCTTAGACTATGAGTCATATGCTTATGTTACAGTACATAATATAATTACTCCCTTAAAACCAATAAGGGAATTCAGCAAAAATAGTAAGATAGAACTTGCTTTAATGTTGTGTTTCTTCCTCATTTATTTCTGTAAATTTGTTGTATTTCTGTGCCCTTTAAATCCCTTTTGAAATTTTCATCATGCCCAAAATCATGGGTAAAAAATTGCTTTTGAGGTAGAGGCTGCCTATTTTTTTGCACATGAGTTCCAGGAGGAGAACAATTTTGTGCTTTCAGATAAACAGGGTGATTGTCTTTCAGGGTTTTTAATTCCATGGGAGATTTAGTCACTTCAAGGTTGATTAATGTTTCTGAAACCTCAAGTTTTCATACTGCAAATCTGCAGGAAATTACATTCATAATGCTTGATGGTTTGCCATTGAATTTTGGCACGCATCATTCACTGGACTATGTGGGAGCCAGAAAAAGCAGTTTAGAGTTTGGTTGTCATCTGTCTTTATTCTATTGTTTTTAGGCTGGTATTTTTCTGTAATTGCAAAATATCAAGATAATGACAATAATGTTGGGGGGACAGTCTTACTACATAAAATAGGAAGGAAACCTATGACTCTAGATCTTGCTGGACTGCAATTTTCTGCATCCCCCTGGCTGAAAGCAATAGATCAGCAGTATCTGGAGAGCTGTAGGTGCACTACAGAAATATATTGCGGGTGACCAAGAACTATTTTCAGTTTCTGCATTCCGTGAACGGCACAGAATGTTGTCTTCTTAGATTTTCTTACAGCTATCAAATGGTGTTCTGTCTGCTTGAGTTATGTTACTAAAAACAGTTAATTTATTAATATTTTCTTTACAGAGTAATCCCAGTGGTCCGGCTTGGTACTGGTGGTTGTTGGCAGTATTACCACTAGAGAACAGAGCCCAGTTGGCTATTCTTGCCATGACTTCACTTAAGGATCGCCTCATTGCCATTCGCCGCGTATTAATATTTGTGACCCGCAAAAGACCCAGATGACATAGTCTTATTTATGAAGATACATTGAAAACAACTGGTTTCTAATGCTAAGAAAACAGTTGGTAACTGAACAGTTCTTCCCTCTGCTCATTTAAGCATTCATTCTTCTTTGCACTTGCTGGACCCAATAGTTAATTAAGTATTCTGTGCCTCTTGTCCTGGAATAATCTGAGCCTCTTGGAAGTTATGCCACAACAGAACGTGCAGAAGTTGCAGGCATCAACTGAGTACATAATCACCATCTACTCATCATAATGAGACAACAAAGTCAGGAGTACTAAAATGTCTACAAATCCCCAATTGACATTTTTATTTCTTTGTAGAAATAGACTTGAAATAGTGGATTAGAAACTGAGATTATATATTGTCAGAATTGTCCTTGTGATAGTCAGTTAAAAAGAAATTCTCAAATGTTCCTCCGGAAGAAAACATCAAAAGCAACTTTTTATCTGTAACATGTGGACAGAAATATCGGAAGTAAAAAGGATTGGTAAGAAAAAAAGTTCCACTTCCAAACAACATTGTCCAAAAGAGCATCTGATGAACAGCTTTGTGGCTGGTTATAAGCCAATTCCTTGTGTTTGTAATTTGCATGCTGTATGTTTTGAGAAAACTGTTTAATAATATATCTAAGAAGATTGAGTCATTCTTCCTTCCCAAACCCTCCTCCCTTCAGAATGACATCAAGAATCTACAGTGAGGAGTTATCTGTGGAAAGCCTTATAGTTGGGACATGGAACTAATAGCCTCATAATGGACTTATTTTTGTCTTAGGGAAAGCTTCTTCTGCCATAAAATACTTGAGACTGGGAAGCTCCGTGGCTGGATCATGGCCAGCATATTTAGTGTATATCTACACTTAATTTCAAGCTCTTCAGCGATTATCTTACTAAAGGCTGTTGAAAAATCGAATCACCATTTCAATTTTATCCTTCTAGTTTTATCTGGAAGTAACGCTTAAGTAAAAACCATCTTTACTTACAACTGCCATATCAGCCTAATAGGTTCTTCTACGAAAACATAATTACATATACTTTTGCAAACCAAAACCTTAATATTACTTGTTATGTACCGAATACTGTTCGTGCTTGAAGTTCTTGCTGACATGAAAGGAGACACAAATGGAATCCTGTACTGCAAATTTCAATGCAAGTTTAAATCAGATGTAAATATATCTGTATTTTGATGTCTTCATGTATGTGGTTAACTTTTTAAAAATTGTCAAATTATTGGAAATAGTTTAGCAGTTCAGTTGTAAACATGAAACAGCAAATCAGTATTGCTAATTCAAACTGCTGGGATCTCTGAATTTCCAGAAACAAACGAACAGGACATGAAAATAATTTTAATTCTGGTTTTTGGACATAGTGCAAAGACACAGCAGGCTAAAAATACCGGTTGTAAAAAAAAATTAATTTGGCAAGAAAATAATGACATACCAAAATATTTCAAAAGTGCCTCCTTTATGAATTAGGAACAGCATGTGCTCTTTTGAAAAAAGCATAGAAATTTCATATAAAAAAAGTCTATAATCATTAAAAAGACTAATTTTACTAAGTGCTATAATTATGTGGGATTAGAAGATGGTCTAAAAAATCTTGACCAGATAGCAGTTTCCTAAGACTGATCAACACAGCCTGAATGTACTGTAATTGCTTCTTCTTGGAATTCACCTTTTGTAGTTAAGTATTGACCTGTGACTGCTCTTTTAATTGTTAACTCTGCAACTTGCAAATGAAGCTCCAATAATTTCTGCCATAGCTTTCCTGCAAGTTCTAATTTCTTTACCAGAGTTTCTAGATTCTCTTTCAAGTATTTTTTTAAAAGTTTGCACCTGGTCCTGGCTGACCTTGGTTAATCTTGAATACTAAACAAAGTCAGTTCTCATTACTACTTGGATGGGAAACCATCTGGCATCTCTAAAGCTGTATGTGAGACCAGGAAATTTAAAAAAAAAGCATGCCAGAAGGAGACCATGGCAAGCCACTTCAGTATCATGCCAGGAATACCACATGAATTTCTCCAGGTAGTCACCAGAAGTCAAGCATGATTACCTGTTTCAACATTAAAGCGAGAGAAGGAGGTTCTCACTCTGTTCTCTCTTTCTATCCATTCCCTGGGTGCTATCACACTTTCCTTCAACACAGCTGTCTTCCTGTTCATTCACGAGACTAAAAGCTTCCAAGTTTTATCAAGAAAGGTTTTTCAAAAGGAACTTCAATGTTTTTATGCAGGGAACTTGGACCTCTTTCATTATTTTTCACAGTATTTTTAGCTGTGATTGCTTGGACTGTCTCTGGCAAGATTTGGGTTCACGTCTTGGTTTTCTCTTTCCCTTTTCTAGTTTCTGTTCCAAAGTTACTGTTTTGGCACTTCCCATTTTTGAGGCAGAATCCTATATACTATCCCTGAGATTCCCCTCTGAATCTTTTGGATGAGGAATTTTATGAGAGTCTTCAGCATGGTACTTATGTGCTTTAAAATCAAAAGTCAGACTGATGAGCCTTTCAGCCATCAGAACTTGGTCACCTCAGCAGGAATATTGGCATATGTATACAGTAAAAGCCAAAACTTTTATGTTCTTTCTCTTAGGCTGATCAATCTGTCAATTGACAGAGGACTGAGGATTGCAGTGTCCTCATTGTCCAAATGCTTTGCAGATTAATATTCAGAACATAATTTTATTGAGTATAATAGGGCTGCAAAGGCACCCCAGCTACCCCTGTCAAAACACACACACACACACACACAAACCTGAAATCCATAATAGGTCTGCTTCTAAACAATAGGTGAAGCTTAAACCATTTTAAATTATTTCACCATTCATGAAATATTTGCTACAGTGGCCTTTATCTGCTGTTTTCAAATATCCTTTTTTCCTTTCAGTTGCGAAGGGTGCTTTGGGATTCCGATAAGCTGATAATCAGCAGATTTCTGCTCTTTGATTCATGCTGCAGTTCATTTTCAGTGAAAAGGAATAAGATTTGTTCAGAAAACTGTATGCATTAATCATACAGTGCCTTGTATAACTAAATGTCTGGTATTGGGTAGCGCCTTAATTTTGCAGCACGAGAATGATTGTACCAACAAAGCACCATAAAAACAAAATCTGGCACTCATGACCAGTTTGTAAAAAATATTTAATGTAGATAAAACTTGAAATAAATATACTCATGTTTTGAAACGAGTTGAAGTGTGTATGTGGATAAGTGTAGATCATTGTACATGTGTAAATATAAATTATTCCTTACTTTTTATACTTAGTAAAACAAAAGTCAGGTATGTGTTACAGCTATGTTTGGCACTTCGTTGCATAAAACCAAATTTTTTTTAAAAAAATTGCTGCAATGTTTTTTTTGTGTATATTTGGAATATCCATGGGAAAATGTATTTAAGTGACATTTCAAATAAATAATTTCTGTTTGCCATTGTCGTATTTAATTTTTCTAACTATAAACCATAAGCAGTTTTATCAAAATCAAATATTGCATACATCTCTTGAAAAAAATTACAGGTGAAACTCGAAATATTAGAATATTGTGCAAAAGTTCATTTATTTCAGTAATGCAACTTAAAAGGTGAACCTAACATATGAGATAGACTCATTACATACAAAGGTTCAAGCCGTGATGTGTCATAATTGAGATGATTATGGCTTGCAGCTCGTGAAATCCCCAAATCCACAATCTCTGAAAATTAAGAATATTGTGAAAAGGTGCAATATTCTAGGCTCAAAGTGTCCCACTCTAATCAGCTTAATTGAGCCATAACACCTGCAAAGGGTTCCTGGGCCTTTAAATGGTCTCTCAGTCTGGTTCAGTAGGAATCACAATCGTGGGAAAGACAGCTGACCTGACTTGTGCAGAAAACCATCACTGACACCCTCCATAAGGAGGGAAAGCCTCAAAAGGTAATTGCAAAAGAAGTTGGATGTAGGAAGGTTTGGATGTTCCCAAAGTGCTGAATCAAAGCACATTTAATCAGAAAGTTTATGTGTCTGGAAAGGAAAAAGCGTGGAAAGAGAAAAGATTGCACAAGGAGCAAGGATGAACCGCCAGCCTGAGAGGATTGTCAAGGGAAAAGGGCCATCAAAAGTGTGGGTGACTTTCACAAGGTAGTGAGACTGAGGCTGAGAAGTCAGTGCATCAAGAACCAAACACACAGAGAATCCTGGACATGGGCTTCAAATGTCGTAGTGCCCTCACTTGTCAAGCCGCTCCTGGAACAACAAACAACCGTCAGAAAGCATCTTACCTGGGCTAAAGAAAAACAGACCTGGTCTGTTGCTCAGTGGTCCAAAGTCCTTCTTTTCTTGATGAGAGGCAATTCAACTCATTTGGAAACAAGGACTCAGAGTCTGAGGAAGAATGAGAGAGCACACACTGCAAGATGCTTGGAAGTCCAGTTGAAGTTTTCACAGTCTGTTATTTGGGGAGTCTGTCATCTGCTGGTGTCGATCCACTGTGCTTCTTAAGTCCAGGGTCAACGCAAGCCGTTCTACCCAGGAGATTTGGAAGCACTTTCAATGACTCCTTCGCGCAGACGAGCTTTATGGGGATGCTCGACTCATTTTTCCAGCAGAACTTGGGCACCTTGCCACCAACTGCCAAAAGCACCAAAACTGGTTCATGACCGTGGATTACTGTGCTTGATTGGTCACAAATCACCTGACCTGACCCTATAGAGAATCTATGGGATTGCCACAAGAGAAAGATAAGAGACATGTAGACCGAACAATGCAGAAGAGGCTGAAAGCCGCTATTAAAGCATCCTGGTCTTCCATAACACCTCAGCAGTGGAAAGGCTGATAGCTTTCCATGCCGACTCCCATTGAGGCAGTAATGCTGCAAAAAGGGGCCCAACCAAGTACTAAGTACATATGATGTTTACTCTTTCAGAGGCGTCCAATTATTGTTCTTGTACAAATCCTTGTTTTATGATTGCATTGTAATATGTTCTAAATTTTCTGAGATTGTGGATTTGGCGTTTTCATGAGCTGTAAGCCATAACACCCATCCAACCCACCAGTCCATCCAACATCACTCAAAACTAGGCACACACCCCCTAACTATCTCTATTCCAACCACAACTGGCCTTAATATGCAAGCTGCTCAAATGCAAGAAACCTGTAAATAAAATAACCTGAATTTCTCCTGCTTACTAAATATTAAATTACAAACATCTATATATTTGTCTGCTGTGAACAGCCAACGCATTCTCTCCCTGACTCCATTACCACAGTAATAGCACTATCATGTTTACCAATCAGATCGTGAAATCCGTAGAGGAGAGATGATGTTGTGTCTTCTATAAAAAGTCCTTCATCTAAAAAATCCAAGTTACCAGGAGCTTGCTATTCCTGAGGACCATTCGTCTGTGAACTGTCCTTAAATATCACATTTCCGTTTCTTACTATGTTACAGAACCCCTGATTATGACACTCGAACATGCAAACAAGTTAAATACACTACTAACATCGGCAGCATTCCCCTGCCCACACACTTTATCTTTCTTGGTGACTTCAATTCTACCCATATTAACTGGCCCCTCACAGAATGTACAAAGAACCACACATGCAACCCTTCTACCCAACTGCAGTAACAAATCTGGGCACTAGAACAATGGTAACCAAAACGCTTAGACTTAACTGCCTCGATCTGCATCTTCTGCAATAGTTTGAAATTCAATTATGGATACAACTTAAAAGAACCCTTTGTCCAAACAGTGACCACAATATGATTGACTTTGTTTCAACATCAAATCCACACAAAAATCATCACCAATGATGGAATCCCCAATTATAACTTTCAAAAAAGGAACTATGATCTTAAAAACAACGAATCTCTCATCCCTTGATTGGCAATCTCTATTCACTGGATGCAATCCTGTAGAAGACATTAAACAACATATTTTTACTTGAAGTCAAAAAGTAATCAAAACTATATGTTACCAATGACAACTCCCAATAAACCAGAAAAAAACAATTACCCATAACATAAGGAAGCTTCAATACAAAAAGAAATCACTTTTGGTAGAAAAAACAAAGCTCTGGTTCATTTGCCAAACTTAACACTGATAGAAAAATTTATGCACAAGATAAAGATCGTGAATGCACCAATTATCACATTAAAAAAGAGGAAAACCTCTTACACAACCAATTCCACCCGCACTAAGGGAGAAGGATTCTATACAGAGATGGAGAAAGTATTTGGCGGTTTTTCTTTACGAGAAAATAAAAAAGAAGACATTTCATCTAGAATGTATGGGACACAATGAAAGGCATATGCTAAGAGGCTTGATAATGAGACTACACAAAGGAAAAGGAATATCAGGAAAAGGGCAAGCACGGGAAGCTTTAGAAGATAAGTATAAAAGACTTTGAAAAAGAACTACAGAAAAACGCCACAGAAAAAAGACATGAAGGCTAAAACTGGATACAATTAAACATAAAATGAGTTTAATAGAGAAAGAAGATATTAGCCACAGAAGATTAGAAGTTGCTATAACAGAATTATTTTGAGGATGCAAACAAACCATGTAGAATGGTTAGCATACAAACTGAGAGAAAAGGAAAAAAATCAAGGGAAAATCCGCAGTTAATAGGATGATCAAGGTCAAGTTTGCCACGGCAATAAGAAGAAGAGAGTGAAATCATTCGAGACTTTTTATGGGAAAATTTATTGCAGCAAGAGAATATCTGAGGAGGAAAGAGTTAAACAGTATTATACAGAATGCTAAATCTACCTAAGATACCTAAAGAGATTTGAAAAAATGTTAGAAAGCAATCTGTAAACCATGATGGATTAACTGAAGCACTTTAAGAACAAAATATGGGAAGGCACCAGGCCCAGGGATGTAAACTTCCGCAGAATTCTATAAAACATTACAAGAATCGCTGAACCTTCCATTGCTAGAAGTCATGATGAAGTTATGTTAAAAGAAGATATCCTAAAACTATAGGTCAGAAGCCTACATTTACACTTATTCCAAAAGAAGAGGACTGATCCATTACAAATTAAGAATATAGACCCACTTTCTTTTATTTAAATGCAGATGATAAAATTGTCAATATTGCAGAGAGACTCAAAAATATTTTAAATATTTTTATTCATCCTGGACAAAATGGATTTCTGCCAAAGAGACAAATTAAAGATAATATGCAGAGTAATGATTGACACTTTGGAATATTATGAGGCACACCCTGAAAAAACAAATGGCTTTGATATTTTTAGATGCACCAAAGGCATTTGATTAATGTTTGAACTGGAGATTTCATGTTATTATTATTGAACAGATGGCTTCACCAGAAAATTTATTTCAAGCAATACAAGCCTATTATTATAAGCAAACGGCAAAGATAATGATAGAGGGAAAATCTAACAGACTATCAGTATAAAGAAAAGGTACAAGCCAGGGCCCACTGTCACCTTGTTATTTATACTAACTTTGTGAAGTTTAAATAGAAACATTTAGAGACGAAAAGAGCTTATAAAAGGAATGCGAAATTCTAAAAGGAAGAAATTTTAAAATTGCAAGCTTTTGCGGTATTGACTTGGCCTCTTATTTTTAAGAAAGACCCTCTAGAAAAGCACCAAAACTATTGGAAAAAAGATAGAGGCATTATGGCAAGGTGGCCAGCTTGAAAATAAACAAAAGAAGACAAAGGATTTTGACAAAGAATATGTACTAAGACAAAAAGAAGATTGGCAGATGTATTGAAAATTCAAGTCACAAATAAGGTTAAGTATTTGGGGTACATTTGACAGGAAAAGATGTAGTACAAGAGAACATCTACACTAAAACTAAAACACAGATTAAGCACTAGATTTGACGAAATGGAGAACCTACAACTGATCAACTAATAGGGAGAATTTTCAACAATTCAAAATGAATATATACCCCAGAATTTTATTTGTTTCAAACAATACCAATTAGGGCTTGGAAAGGACCTACTTTGAAGATTTAAGCAAAATTGGTGTTGAAATATATATATGGCAAGATAAGAAACGAGAATAAAGTTAAAACTTTTACCAAGATGCCTAGAATTAGAGGAGGATTTGTCTGCCTAATTGGGAGTGTACTACCAGCTACAAACTTGACATGGGCTAAGGAATTAGATAACATTAAGAAATACTAGATGTTGACACGAGAAGGACATGATTTGTTGTTGGGGTGGACATCCTTTTTTATTGGTAATAAGGGAACTAAAATACAGGGTTATTTTAGAAGACATCATATTACGGGAGTCTCTTGCGTTAATTGGAGAAGATTAAAAGAGCAATGTTATTGAAAAATTCCCAGTCTGGTTATCGACTATTGAAGCATCTTCTTATCTGACCAACATATAAGAAGGACAAACAGTTAGATATGGGGAAATTCTGTAATGAAAAGGTGAACTAAATTGATGCAAAAACTGTAGAAGGAAACAAGGTATTAAAGATTGAATTTGTTTCTTATGCGCAATACATTCAAGGTATGAAAAAGATTTTAAAACAGAAGGTTTCTATAATAAATTGATTAATGTTAGATAAGATTTTGACAGGTTACTTGATGAAAAGTGATTAAAAAATGTATGGTATTTTATTTAAGGGGAAATTAAACTAGAAGAAGAACAAGTTAAGAAACTATGATTGCTGGCGGGAAGAATTTTGATATGGGATTGATCTGGAGAAAATGGCAAAAAAATTGGTTGGTCTCAAAAATTATAAGTGACAAATGTCAAACAAGCATTTAAAAGAAATTTGTGTATAGATGTTTTCCAGGGTGGATTTCCCCACAACAAGAATAGCAAGAATTTGTTCAAAAGGGGGAAATTAAAATCCAAAAGATGTTGTTAAATGTCATCAGATACCTGGCGCATACTACCATATCTGGTGACTTGTGGCAGATGCAAAAAAAATATTGGGACTAAAAATCCACATTGTGGTTGGAAAAAATGACTAAAAAGCATATAGATTTAAAACCAGAGATATTTTATTTGGGAATCTCCACCTGATTACCATACAGCAAAGATTTAAAATAATTTGATTGTAAAGTATTAACAGCAGCATAGATTGTATTCCTAACAAATTGGAAAAATGAGAAAATGACCATCACAGGAGTAAACTATTTCAAGAAAACCTGGAATGTGCTGAAATGAGTTAGATTGACATTTTGAAATTAGAGAGACAAGGAGGATTAAACAATTTTTACAAAATTTTGGGACCTTTTCTATCAATGGCTAGATAAGCAAAAATATAATTAGAATATGCTAGAATTTTAGAAAATAATGAATATATATAAAGATGTATTTCTTTTCTTTTTTATTATTATTATATATATAAAATGTTTTTGGATAGATTTGGGAGGGACTATATGAATTGTTATAAAATAAACTAAGTAAAATATATAGACTATTTCGCAAAGTATGAATGAACAAAATTTATAGTCAAATGAATTGATAATAATAACACTAGATTTCAATTTTTTATGTGATAATATCAGTTATTATGTAATGTAACTGCTAATTGAGACTATGAAATCCGAAGACAAAAAATTGTAAAACCAACCGACATACTGCTTGTATATTTATGGAAGAAAGTTTGATGTTTTTATGTTTTGTTTGTTTTTTGTTTGTTTTTAAAAATCAATAAAACTTAACCCAGAAAAATGTTAACAAGCCTTTCTTTTCACTACTTTTTGCTGTTTCACATTTTTAGAAAAGAATATTTTCATCCTAAAATATTTCCTGCTGTCTAATCTCTAAAGAATTTATTTGCTACTAGTTACACACATTTTATTAGTCTGTCACATTTTATCTCCACACTAGTCTATCCAAAACTACAGGTGGTTCTGTAGTTTATGACCATGATTGAGTCTGCCAATAAGTTGTGCTGTTTGGGATTCCGATAAGCTTATAATCAGCAGATTTCTGCTCTTTGATTCATGCTGCAGTTCATTTTCAATGAAAAGGAATAAGAGCAGGTCATCATATGACTGGCAGAATTTTATGACTTTTATTTGCAGCGTTTGTTAAGGAAACAACATAGTATTAGTGAACACATTGTTCAGGATGAAGCACTTTTGCCAGAAATGAAGTAAATGCCACGTTTTAGCAAACACATTGTTAACCATAGCCTTATGATCTCAGAATGCAGTGAATGGCCATAAATGCCAGCCAATTGCCCGAAATGTAATCAAATGTCCATTGGGGGCAGCCATTGGAACTACAAAACTGGGTTGAAAGTAACTTTTGGGGTGGTCTGTCATAACTTCTGGTCATAACTCAAGGAAAACCTGTAATTTTAACATTGTTGGAGGAATATATTAGGCAGCATTTCATAGCACAATCTATTGATAATTATTATTTTTCTTAACTGGAACTTAATTTTTAAGCTACAGTATGTATAGGTCTTATACAATTTTATATAAAGCACTTTAAAGCATGTTAATTTTCATTAGTGGATTCTTTTTTATCATAGTATACTTTCATACAATATGTCACAGAATGCTGAATCATCATCAAAACTGAATTTAAATGCTGATGGTCATTTAGGAGTTTTATATTTTGGCAATGGGTTTGGAACAAATTATGCAATCGAAATATAATTTCCAGCAATTCCCACTGCCTGGTGGTCATCCCAACCGGGTTTCAGGATAATTGTATCACCACCGGCCTGGTGTTGAAATATTTATCACTACAAATGAAGAATGTTCCTGACATTATTCTTTCCAGTATGTTATTTTAAGGTCAATTTTTTTTAAAAGTAAAGTTCAAATTTGTACTTTTACTTTCATTGCAGTAAATAATATACATGAGATTTACTGTAAATGAGTAAGTGAATACAGGTAGTTCTCGACTTATGACCACAACTGAGCCCAAAATATCTGTTGCTAAGCAAGACAGCAGTTAAGTGAGTTGTGACCCATTTTATGAGCTTTCTTGCCACAATTGTTGTAAATCACTGCAGATGTTAATAACACAGTTATGTGAATCTGGCTTTCCCATTAACTTTGCTTGTCAGAAGGTCCCAAAGGATAATCACATGACCATGGGATACTGCAATCATAAATACAAGTTAGTTTCAAGCATCTGAAATTTAATCCCATGACCATGGGAATGCTATAACAGTCGTGTGAAAAACAGTCAAAAGGCACTTTTCTCAGTTCCATTCTAACTTTGAACAGTCCATAATCGAACTGTTGTAAGTTGAGGACTACCTGTAGTTTACCAAACTGCTGAACTATCAACTTTGGTACAGTGCATTCATAATCTTGATTAGATCATTGACATGTCAAATAATCATTTGTTAAATTGATTTCAAATTCCAGTGGGGTTTATGCTGGAATGTCTTAATTGTCTCATAAGACGGGACAGATTTCAATATTAAAGAGATAAAAGAACATCTTGTGAAGTTCCACGAGATATTTTGATAGGATTTTAATAAGAAATAATTTGTAATAATCCTGGAGATATTCAATCTTGATTATTGCAATTCTCTGTAAGGGGTTGCCCTAGAAGACAGTGCTGGTTCTGAATGTACCATAGGCCATTATGACCATGTTGTGGTGTCTCACGTGACACCTCTGATTCATGACTTGCACTGATTACTCATAGGCTTTTGGGAGCAATTGGAAGATTCTGGGTATCAACTATAAAGCCCTTCATCCATGTATGACCTGATCATTTGAAGTACTGCTGTCTCCTGTAGTTTTTGATTGTCTCATAAATTGTAAGAGAGCTGTCATGCTCCAGGTCCCATTGATTAAGTAATGACACCTGCAAGCAGGCCTTCACTATCATGGCACCTGCGCTCTGGAACAACATACCCCCAGAGATTTGTATGGCCCCACAGTGGCCTTATTTAAGTGATTTGTGAAGACCTGACTGATCCTCTAGGCATTGATTTAGAAAGGGTGATTGCCTTTTGTGTGGTGTTTTACTTTTTAATTATGTTTATTTTTATTGGGCCCTACCTTTATGATATCTATTAACTATATTTCTACTTATTTTTGTAAGCTGTCCAGAATTGTGCTACATTGGGTCAATCTATAAATAATTATGAGTTAGAATATAAATACATGTTAGAACACCACATTGTAATCCAGTGATACAAAAGGAACAAAAATCATCATTCTTTTCTAAAGATGACTCTAAAAATATCAACCGCATTGTATCAAATACCTCTCCTATGTTTAATGAAGCTGCTATTATTCCAGTTTCTCTGACTTTATATAAAAATATTAATCAATATTTAAGGCTTTTCATGCAGCCAAACTACATGGATGGAGAATCAAAGGTAATGTCATATGTAGGGTCCATGCCAGGGTTATCAATCTTTTAATATTGAGAAAATTAGAATACAGCTTACAAAATCAAATTCTTCTATAAGCCTTCAAAATCACGTTATATAACACTCCATAAAGTAAGTTAGCATACATTTTTAAGCATTATTACAAGTGACAAACAACATAGGAGTTAAAAAAAAAGTCAGTGTGTGACTCATGCCACTCAATAGGATAACCCTCAGAACCAGCTTTTCATGCTTTCATAGATTTAATAGTATCTATTTTTTCTGAAGAGATAAAGCTGAAGGCTGGTCATGTATAATCTTTGTAAGAGCTACATTATATTTTAAATGATTACTTTCTTCCCTCAGTATAATTTGACTTAGTATTCTTAAAATTAGTACATGTTTTTTAAAAATTCTGGTTTTAAATTAGAGACATTATGTACTGTGTCCTGAGCATCCTTAGAAATAGAAATTACAATCCTTTGTCACTTCTTTAATCAAAAGGCCAAAGTGTTTCAGGTCTTTCCTCTCAAACTCAGTGTTTTTGTTTTTCACAATTCAATTAATTTTTACCTATCAGATGCATAAAAGGAACTAAGACCCAATTTGCATATGATGCTCCCCACATGCACCACGCATCTTTGTGCATGCGTGTACATCTCCTGCGCACCCCTGCCCCCAGCGCACGCACACCAGATATCCGATAATCAGCTGTTGGGTGGGCAGCACACACACACGAGCAGTGGGGAATCTTCTGGGCAATCTCTTGCATGTCGGCAGAAGTGGCCCTGTGTGCCACTTCTGGCATGTGTGCCATAGGGTCGCCATCATGGCCTTTGTGTATTAGTTTTATTTTTGTTTCTTGTTTGTTTTATGGTTAGATGGATAGCTATATAAATTTAATTAATAAACAAATCCATGTACATAACTGTAGAAGCAAGAGGGAATATGCGTTTTATGGTCGATGCGTTTTATGAAATATAGAGAAGTTAAAAGCAGTCTAGCCTTCTCTAACCTCGTATCCTCCAAGTCACTGATTCTACATCGCACAAGGTTCTCAACAAAGAGAACCTGAAATCATTTAACTGATTTTAGGCTACTGCCTTTGTCAAAAGTCATCTCTCTCTCGTGTCACTACACTTTTCCCAGCCACTGTAGAACACAGGCTCTGGCACATGGGGTGTAGATCTGTGGAGATCATGTGATGTACAGGGTTGTGGTAGCAGGGTGCAGTTTAATAGGTGTTCCATTGTCTGTGGAGCTTCCCCGCAGTCGCATTCTGTGGATTCCATCATGGTTGTATCCCATTTCTGCATCAGGGCTTTGCATCTCCCAACTCCAGTTCTTAAGGCGATTCAGGCAGCGTCAATTTTGCCATGGGCTCACTGGCACCTGTTGGGAGGGATTCCTTTGGCTCAAAAGAGAGGTTATGGGTTTCTCCTGTAGATGTTTTGACCAGGGCTTCTATCCTGCAGCTCTGGGGATTGCCATCCAGTGGGCTTGTACTGAGTGTAGAAAACTCTTCCTGGATTTTAGCCTTTTTGGTGGAGGAACATGCTGGAAAAGTGCGATGGCGACTGTCATCTTCCTGTAGAAAACTCTTCCTGGATTTTTAGCCTTTCTTGGTGGAGGAACATGCTGGAAAAGTGATGGCGACTTGCATCTTCCTGTTTTTGTGCGTTCCACTCTTAAGATACATCTTTCTGACTGTAGGAGGGCAATTCCACACAGCAGGTAGAGGTCATCATATTCGGGTAGGCTTTGAGACAACCAAGAGATGGCCCTACAAGCTGTATTTTAGAACAGGGTCCAGGCTTCTTGGCATTGTGAGGAAACGTTCCGCCAGACAGGGCATGCATATTCGGCTGCGGAGTAACATAGGCCAAGGGCAGTGCTGAGATGGTTCCTAGGTCTGGTTCTCCCCACTTGGAGTGTTTGCGCCAGCTTTTTTTCTCAAGATGTTATTCCGTGGCTCCCACCTTTGCCTTTGTCTTGTGCTTGACGTGGTCCTTGAAAACTTGAGAGTGCGGTCTAGAGTGACTCCTAAGATACACTGGTTTTGTCTATTATTCTAGTCTCTTTGCCATCACCAGTGACCTTCAGTTTGCGGTTTGCATCGCGACCCGTTGAGAGGAAAGCACTGACTTGAGTCTTAATCTGGATTTGCGCCGAAGATGGTTTACAGCATAGCTAGGTGGTCAGGCCATCTAGTGCTTCACTTAGCGTTCTTTCAAGATCCGGAAATGACTGGGACTGAGAGGCTATGCACAGGTCGTCTGCATACAGGAAGCTCCTGAGTGTTCTGGTGGAATGGCGGTGATCGTTTGTGTAGATGTTGAACAAGAATGGAGCAAGAACGCTGCCTTGCGGAAAGCCCTTTTTTCTGTCTGCGCCATCTGCTTCGATCTCCACTGAGATCAACAAAGAAGCGTCTGTTTCTCCAGCATGTTTGCGATCAGAGAAGTCAGGCTGGCATCATGTGTAATTCTTGTACAGGCTTTACTGCGCAAGTACTCTGTGGTTGACTGTATCGTAAGCTGCAGACAAGTCAACAAAAAACAGCCACCAGTTAGAGTCCCTCTTCATAACCATCCTCAATAAATTGAGTTAGGTTAAGGAGTTGGCTTTGTGCAGGACTTTCCAGGTCTGAAACCCTCTTGCTCAGGAATCAGCTGCTGATCAATAATGGGCGTCCATGCGAATTCAGGAGTAGTCTCTCAAACAGTTTGTATGTATGACAGCAGCAGGGAGATGTGGTCGGAAGTTCTTCGAGATGCAGGATCTTTGCCAGGCTTCAGGGATAGCCACAATCTCTTGCCCGCCTTCCATATCTTAGGTAAGCTTGTTGGTTATTCAGACAACTGTTGAACAGGTTCTAGAAAGCCACTTGAGAGCCACTGGTCCTAGGTTTTAACTTGTTCACACAAGATGTCATCAAGACCAGCTGCTTTGTTGTTTTTCATTGTCTTGATGCCAACAATTAGCTCGTTCATTGTGAAGGCTCTGGTGAGGTCAGAACATTCCTTGTTTTCTTTCAGATGGCTTTGGTAGTTTAGTTCTCCGAGGATGATGGTTTGTTTCCCCGGCCTATTCAAAAGGATTGGTTGATGAGCGACTTGATCTTGCCTCGTGACCCTCCAGAGCGTGGTTGCGGCTTTCGTGTAGTCATGTCCGCCCATAGCGTACTCTAAGAATTGTATATCCATGCTTGTGACCCCTTCAAGCATCCACTGCGCTGCAGTCATATGGCTAGACTCAATCGAACTATCTCTGCACAGCTCCTTCGCTCTCTCTACGACACCTGCCGTAAGACTTTCCCCAAACCTCCACAGTATTTCATCTCCAAAGGATTGTTGCCTGGAAAAGAGATTGATATCTCCTTGTAGAGTTGCTTTGCTTACATGTATGAAAGCCAGGGATGTAGTTTTCCGCGATCCTCGTGAGGATGTTGTTTCTGCTGGAGTGATCTTTTTCCACCTTCTTCTACAAAGAGATGATGCAATAGTTGGCTGGCCGGTTGCTTGGAGGTCATGAATTGCAGTGTCTCAGTTCTTCTGAGAATTTCTCCTCAATTTGCCCTTCTCCATCAAGTTGAAACGCCGGCGTCTGAAGGGACTGGACGGGGAGTTATGCTGCATGATTTTAATCCCGATGGGACGGTGTTGGAGAGTGAGGGATTGGGTCGAGGACGATTTTCTTCAACACTGTTAGCAATGCTGTTCGTAGCGAACACCAAATCAGGGTTATAGCCACGCCTCCATCTGCCACTGTTGAAGGAGCTGTCAAAAGTCATATCAAAGCATATTTATTGGCAAAATATTAAAATAACAATTAAAATGGATATTGTGCTTGGAAGGCTTCAGTGATATGGCTAACATATCAATGTTAGTACCATTCAAATGTGAATTTGAACATTCAGAGAAGGATCCCATGTGCATTTCTGACAGATGACAGTGTATGGAGTGCAACACAAAAAACAACAGAGTATCTCTCTTTGGGGATATGAAAATATCAAGAATTTAAATACTACTCAATCATTAAAAGTTGTTTGGTATGTGTTCATCTAATATACACACAGTCAAGTATCCAACATTAATCAGAATTGCAATGGATAAGTAGGTTACAGTTCAAGATATGTTGAACAACCATGTAGGTTGACAAGTGAATTTTATTTTGAAAGCAAATTGCTGTAACCTACTGTGTTTTACACATTAATATTGTCAATACTGTTGAAGTTTTACAAATGCAAATATATTTGTACAATGTTATTTGTTATTTCAGTTCTGATGTGTGTTTGCATTCAGTGCATGGTCTTCTTTCCTGTTGATGATATGCTTTAGAAGGCTCATTTGAAAATGCACACAAGTATAATAGTTTGACTGGTTTATTGAGCTTTTGCGTATGTCCTTTTTTGTAGGCAGCAGCCACCTCTCTGAATAAAAAAAACTACAACCAAAATCAACACAGGAAAAACCAAAATAGTTGCTTAATTTTGTTGAGTAAGAAGAATGGTAGGATTTTTTAAAAACATCAAGGAAACCTCATAGGAACCTTTAGGATTTAAATATAAATACCATGAAGAAACTAGAACTTTTTTATTGTGTCTTATGAGCAATGAACTAGAAAAGACTTGTGACAAGATTAATTTTCTATATTGTAACTGCAGCATGACAATGGTATGCTCAATGAAAGAAGACTCATGACATTTGCACTTTGGAGGATTGAATTATGAAAATTATGTTAGAACTTACAGACTATTTGATCAGAGGGAAAAACTTTTTCTCTAAGACTAGAAACATTATATGGACTTTTTGCTGAAAGAAAAAAAAAGATAAGACATTTTATAGGTCTGATGATAAAAAATGTGGACTAAATTAAGGGTTGAAAGGATTTGTATAACATCTAAGAAGCAGTGAGAATTATACATAGAAGTTCTTCAGGTTTGAAGAAGACACACTGTTGTGTAGTTATCTGCAGACTTGTAGTGGCTCTGCAGTTCCATTCTGGAAATGCAAAGTCTAGCTCAATGGGGGGACTGAAAATCCATTGTTGTGGTAATTGTAGTGTTATTGTAATTGTAATTGTTAAACCACAGTTCATGGTTTTCTATCAATATTTGGAGCACTGCTCTTCAAAGCTGGGGAGGCCTTATAGCATAGGACTTACCAGTGGGTTCTGTCAGCAGCTGCAGCTTCTAGTTGCCTTGGCTAGATGTCACAATGGCATTGCATTTCCTTCTCAGTACTTCGCATGATTGCATGATTGACTTAAAGATCTCTACACAGATTCCAGTTCATGGAGTAACTTTTGAGGTATATGGACAGTCATCCATTTTGGTGACTTATCCCACACATTTCGATCTCAGCTCTGAAAATCAAGGACTCAGTGTTGGTGGACTCCATACAATCCAAGACTTCCAGGTTGGAGACACAGTCTACCCAAAGAATGCTGAGTATGAAACACAGAAGCCACATGTAAAATTTCTCCAGTTGTCTGATGTGCCTTTAATAAGAGTCCAGAACTCACTTCAGTATAGGACAGAAGGGATAATCACAGATCAGTAGATTTTCAGTTTTGTGGAGATACAGATGTTGTATTTATTGACTACCCCAGTACTCAGCCCCTCCAATGCCTGATTGGTCTTTCTGATTTTGGAGTTCAAGAAGGGCTGTCCAGTTATTCAGGATTCAGGACACATTGGGTACTGAGACAAATGACCATTGGTCCAAAGATCACCCAAGTACATGTTTGTGTGTAAAATTGCTAGTGGCCATTGCTTTTCCACTCCCCCGTCACTACAGGACTCAACTAATTGGATTTAGACTGAGATGATTTGTAGATGAGTTGTAGAATTGCACAACAGAAACCTGTGCATGATGGAGTTTAGGTGCAACAACCATTCTCTCAGCAGAAGAGAACTTAATCCAGTGGTGTGGAAAATCATTATGACAGGTGACCATTCCTGCTGCAGTAGATAACCAGGATGTTCTTAGCACACTACAAAACATGCTGGGCATTTTTTCTTGACTATTGATCAGGCTGTTATGCTTAATCTGCCAGGGCCAGAACTTCACATGGTGAAATTTTCATTTCACCAAGAGTCAAAGATCTATCAGCTACCATCACTTGGTGTGACCCATCTGCTGAGATGGTTTACCAGGATGTGTTTGCTGTGCATGTTACAGCTACTTGGTGCCACAGATGAGACTGAATGCCACTGGGAATCAAAGATGAATAATCAGCCCTATGAAGACCATTGAAGACCCTTTCATCAGAGGTTATATATCCCTCTCTGGATACCCCATATATCCCAAGGGAGATTATAAGATTGCAATTATCTATTGAAAAGAAGGTTGGAAGTTTTATAACTTTAGTTTTTCTTTTTTCTTTCTTATCTATCCTTTTCTGTAGATTTGTCTTTTTCTGAAATTCTTAATAAATATAAAGCCACAAAGAAAACCTCGTAGAAATAAGTTTGCATGTCTGGTCTTGCTTATCTTCAAGCCTGAATTTTTAATGGTCAGAACAGGGGTGTTGTTAAATCATAGAATTATTACAAAGAATAATTCTTTTGCATGGTACTCTATTGAATCAGCAACTCTATTTAAAATATGGGAAAAAACTTCCCCATTAAAATGAGAAAAGACAGGGAACTAACAACACAATTTATTAAAATAATTTTCCAGAAATTGGAGTAAAGCTGCATTCTCATTGTTTCCAATCTGAATCTGTTTTAATGTTATTACATTTTTAAAATCCTTGACCTATTTCTTTTTCTTTTCTTTTTTTTCAATTTAGCTGGCTAGTAGTAGCATGGACTGCAATCCAACTACTCTTTGGCTTTGGGGTGAAAACAAAGAGACCATAGTCTTGTTCCAATAGCATTGTTTCCTAGGTTGGGAACAAAATAGTTTTAGTTTTGGAACACACATATGATTTTGAGTTTTGTTCCATCAGAATATAGCAACTCAAAATGTATCCATGATGAAAATACCTATGCTGAATATAGGCATTTGATACAAATCACAGTGATTAAAGTGACAAAACATGAGTCATGACCTATTAATGCAAATCGTAGCCTTTCATGTTTTATCTCAAAGTATATAAGGACAAATGTAAGTCACAGGGTATTGAGTTGCAAAGCACATTTTGTCATTTGTGTGTCTCCCTCGCTTTCTTCATGACGACATCCATGATAGAAAGGAGTAGGGAAATTTTAACACATTCCAGGAAGATGGAGTAAATCCATAGGCAACAATATTACTACTGTAGGTGTCATTCCCAAGTAATCAGAATAGTGATGGTGTGTTTTTCAGCACCATATCATGAAGTTTGTATATGTCTTCAATCAAATTAAAATTATTTGGCTACCATTAATCTGCAAAAGATAAATTAATGTCCAAGTAGCCACTGGATGATTGCACAACCACCTTTTGTAATAATGTTCTGGAATTAAGTAGGTTTGGAATGGTAATCAGTCCTCTTTTCACAAGCATCAGAAAATTATGCTAATTTAAGAGAAGGATTTACGACATTGTATGTCGATCAGAAGGTTCTTCTCTTGTTCTCTGGACTGAAAAATTAAAAGAACTCTTTTTAAAATCAGAACCACTTTCAATTCAGTTAAGTATGGCTATATATTTTTACTTTTTCACTGCAAATAACCAAGGTTAGATCAGGATAGTAGGTGGTCAAACTACATTACCTACAAAGTTCTGCCAACCTTTATATAGCTGAAAACATATGTTTCCCCTGCCAAAAGGTATCACTAGTTTAACATCCATATTTTGCACAGCCAAGAATTTAAAATAACCTTTATATTTAAACAGAAATTTTAAATAATTGGGTTTTTTTTTAATGTTCTCATGTATTGTGAGATCAGGAGATAGAAATAGGTTTCACTTATCATAAACCTGAAAGAAAATTGAGTCTGCAAGTTGAAGCTCACAAATTGTCATGTACCAATAAATCAATTCCTTTAACAATACCCCAACATATTCATTGACATATTTTAATCTATAAACACCAGATTGCTATCAAACAATAAATGTAGAACTAGGTACTATAAAGGAAAGCATGCACAACTTTCCTTTTGGAATTCTTCCAATCCTCTTTATCAGCAGTGGCTATATGAGAGATCTGTATTTACTTCTGTGTAACAAACATGTTCCATTTCTGGGAATTTATACTTTCTTCCCAGGGAAAAGGGTGTCTATGTACATGTTCGTGTATTTAAGTGTAATAATGAAGGTCTGATCAGGATGCATGCATATGTATTACCTGTGTTGTCCATCTGTGGATATTCCCAAAATTTATTTCCAATATGTGTTGCAAGGAATAAAATATATTTTTAATGGCAGCCTCTCAGTGTCAAGACCTCCAATTGCATGAAATTGTGGAAATTTATATTCCCACATATCTCAAGGAGAGCCAATTCGGTGTGGAGGATAAGATATCAGGTTAGAAATGGGACATTGTGACTGTCTTAGGATCAAAGCCAGCTGGATAACTTTGGGCCAGTCACGCTCTCTCAGCCTCAGCAAGAGGCAACGGTAAACCACTTCGAAAAACTTGCCAAAAAACCAGGCAGGATCTAGTCCCGCCAGGATTCAAAAACCGTCCCAAAGGCACATCCATCTTTCTAGACCAGCAGACTGAGGAAGCCGATGAGAAATAAATGCTTCGCTTATGTGATGGTGCTTGCTGCACATTTGTATTGTGACCATGCAAATAAGGAAAAGAGGGGACATCTCGTTGTATAGTGACTGAATTTTGACACAACCTTTATCGTCCTAACAAGGATGTGAAACCCGCCCTCTTTGCTGACTCGCAACTCCCACCGTCCTTTGTGAGAAAACTTTAGCGGAGTCTACCTCACAAACCGACGCGCTGCTTCTGAATTCGCACCAACGCAGCGCAGCGTAGAAGAAACTCTCTCCCTCCAACAAAGGGCCTCAGCCCTGAGGCCGAAAACTCCAAGGGCGCCTTTTCCTCTGCTCGGCAATTCAGTCCCAGGAACCATGAATCACAACCAGCAAAGAGTTGCCCTTGTTATCTCCCGCCTTTTAACAGCAGGACCTGCGAGCGGGCGATTGTTCTCTCGCCTAGCGACTCTTGTTTACCGCGACAGGTGCCTCGTTGGCAGCTCGCCGGGAGCGTTTTTCCAACCTCAGCTTTAGAGGCCAGGAAGGGCGCAAGAGGGAGATTCCCATCCACCCCCGTCTTGCGGCGTCGGCCTCCCTCGGCCTCCGCACTTTGTCTCCCGCCTAAACGGCACTGTCAATCCTGCTGGCGGGAAAGAGTTAAGGAGGCCTCGCTGACTTGGAGCATGAGTCATCTGTCCCTGCTCGGAGGCCGCCTGTTTTCTCTCACGTAGGGAAGCTGGAGAGGTTCCTGGAACACGAGCTCCCCGCTCACGTCTGACGCGCAGCGAGCGAGGCCGCCCGCTCCTCAAGGAGCAACAACAAAGACACCTTGGGAGCCCTCAAATGCAGGAAGGCGCCTCGGACTTTCTTCTGGGGGTTAGCTAAGGACGTCTCGTTGCTTCAATCTTGCCCCGGGAAGGGAGACTTGTGTGTGGGTTGTTTTTTGTTTTTGTTTTAATCTATTTACTTTCTCCATGCTTCTCTTCAACCTTTCCTAGTCATCCACTAAAATTCCACTGTCTCAATCTGGAATTGGGGCGCCCTCAGCATCAGTAGGTTACAGAGGCAGGAGATCCAGTTGGAGGCTTTGCAGAAGAAAAGGCGCAGGATAATGAAAGTGGGAGCTGGAAGCCACAGGTGAATAGCTGCAGTTTTTAGGAGTGCTGTGGATAAAATATGTCATAAATATCTCATCTGTTTAAATGGGAATAAAATTAGAGGAGCACGAGTGTTGAGGAATTAAAACATTCAACATATGGCAGTTAAAGAGTTCCACCGAATTTCTATCTCGTACTTGAGAATGCCTGCCGTTGTCCAGTTTTCCAAAATATTAGGAGGGGATTTTGAGGGGAGAGCGCAAATAAATTACAGCTCTTTGTTTTAGTGCTGTAAAAAAATTGGCATGTAAATAACCAGGATGTTTTTAAATATAAAGAAAAATATTGTTACTGTTCACTTATGAATTTATGCCAGTGTTCCCAATCTCAGCCACTTTAAGTGTGAAGTCCAATTCCAGAATGCCTTGCTGGCTGGGAAATTCTGGGAGGAATTTCTCAGGTCTTAAAGTTGCTAAGGTTGAGAAACCCTGGCCTATCCCAATGTGTATTCGAGGTAGAACATAGTAAAATGAGCGTATCTTAAGCAGAGATACCAAATTTTTCCTTGGAGACATGAGACGGTGACTTGGCGTTCTTCATATTGGTGTGCATCCTTTTTCGCACTCTGGATTGCCAGGTATAGACTGCAAAACTCTGAAGAACCTTTTTCTTTTCTTCAGTTCTATATTGTCTGTTTCTCAGCCACTGCCTGGACAAATTCCTGTGCTACTCTTGGCAAGGTTTTTCAGATGGGGTTTACCATTGCCTCTTTCCTTGGGCTGAGAGAAAATGACTTGTCCAAGGTTACCAGTCCTAAGCCAGGACTATAATTCATAATATCCTGTTTCTAGCCTGATGCTTTAAGCCACTACATCAAACTGATTCTCTCAAAGAACCATTAGATGGCAGCAGAAAATTACAGAATTTGGTGTCTTATGGGATTTTGTAATTCTGTTTAGTAATATTGGGCTTCGAGTATCTCCAGGCTTCATGTGGGGTATGCAATGGGGTTTGTGGTCCCCAATATACCATCAGTTTGGAGAAAGGCTTATTTAGGATCTCCTTTCAAATATATTTTATTTATGTATGTTTTATAGAGCTTCCTGTCTCTCTGAAATGACTCAATATTGCCACATCACCATCCTGCAGTGCAAGGCCTTTTTACCCACCCCCACCCCACCTTTTTTTTTAAAAATATATGCCATCAATTTTTAGTGACCATACAGATTTTCTCCCTACAAATCTGTCCCTAACATGACATTTCAGGTCTTCCGAACAGTTTTTACATATATTCTTATGGAAAAATAACAAAAATGTTTTTTAAAATCTCAGTCATGTCAGTGGACAAATGGCAACAAATAATTAGAACTGCAAAATCACAATGATGAAAACAGTTACACAATACAATCTCTTTGTTGTTTCTTCCCTCTTTAAAGCAGTGACAGGTTAATAATATTAAAGTTAAAACTGTCTGAAACTGAAATGGAGTCGGTAATCACCAGAACTCCAAACATGGCTGGTATCTGCTATCCAGAGGTTCCATAAGCTTGTATTATAAAATGGACTATGTTTCTAGTACAATGCATGATAATATATTTCAAGCCAGCATAGCCAATGGTTAGGGGTACTAGGAGTTGTAGTTTACTAATATTGGTGAGCCACAGTTTTATTTCCTATGGAAAATAAATAACCCAATTCCATTGTTGCAGCCTCAAACCCGCACAACTTCAATCTCATACTGTCTACCATGGACCTCACCCCATTCTTAAGAGGTCCTTAAAGGGGGAGTGCATAAGCACACCAGCATGCTTACCATCCCTGTCACACTGTCCCCATTTAGGTGTATTTAGTTCCTTTGTTCATGTTCATACCTATACTTGTTATCTTGTATATGTTTGGCAAACAAATAAACAAAAAAAAAAACCTAGGAAAAGTNTAAAAAAAAAAAAAAACCTAGGAAAAGTCTACTTCATGGTATACTTGGGTTACTCAGTTCTTTTTTCAAAGTGTGTTTGCTTGCTTAATTGCTTCATACTAATAGCATATTATTTTATCTTCCTCCAAATTTCTGTACAAGCATCTTTTACATGACTCCATTCCTTGCTCTGATCTGCTTCCTTCTCTTCCATTTATTATCTCCATTTCTTCCTTTTTTATATGATATTTTCTCAATATTTTATTTCCTGAACCTCTTGTTTTCTTCTTCCTTTCTTTAGCCTTGTTTCGGTGCTCCTATTACAAAAGCTCAGATCCTAATTACATTCTCAACTATTAGTAGCCTTGTCTTGCTCTCATTTTCCTGCTATCTTTGTGATTTATATTTATTAAATCAGACTTAAATGTGATTTACACTCCCTGTCAGCCTTTAATGGCAATTTCTCTTCTGCTCTGTCAAGGCCTATAAAATATTTCGTAATAAATTTTGTATGTGTTTCAATAAATGTTTGTCTAATAAGGATCTTATCTAAATAATGACACATTTATATCTCAGGTTTGGCATACTGCATTAGGAAAGTTCCCACACATTCTTATTCATTCCTTACACTTAATGCATAGCAAGTCATGATTTATCTTCTGAGTTATACAACCTGGATGTTAGGTATCTACCTGTTAGCAAACCAGATTTCTCACTGACCTTTGCCTTCGTGACTGAGAATTTTAAGCCAAACTATTGGCTGGCTAAGTCTTGGGGTCACAATATGACACTTTGTACAAAGGATAACAGCAATGAGTGGCTCTCTGCAAATATTTTTTTCTTCGATAAGAAGCTTCAATAGGTGATAATCAGACAATTCTTCTTTAATGATTGTCTAGGAGAGTCTTTCAGTTTCCTCTAGATGTAAATGGATACAGTCCTGTGACTTTAAACCAGCTGTTAATGGAGGATTACAGACTTTACAGGTCAGAAGGCACATGTCTGAAGAAAATGGATCTAGAACAGTGATGGTGAATTATGCTATGCATGTCAAAGGGGACATGCAACAACATTTTGGGTGACATGCTAGAGTTTATCAAGACCTAATGCTCAGTAGCCTACCCCATTTTCATGATATTTTTGGAGGCTGCACATTCAGCAGTTTCTGACCAGTTATGGAAGACCAGCAGCAGAAATAGTTCGGACAACCGTCAAATACCACCTCTGACCAGCCCCGCCCCCACCTATTCTCTATCTCCCGAGTCCCAGCTGATTGGCTGAGTCTTCCTTTGTTGCCCTGCACAGAAGAATGGAGCTGGAAATAGGTTAGTGAAGTGGGGAGGGAATGGGGATTTTGCAGTATCCTTCCTCTGCCACGCCCAGAGAACTGGCAGTAATTTTGTTTTAATCCCACTGCTGCAGATATGTGTGAGATTGGGGTTTGTCTCACATCACCTCTGGACCCTCCAAGAAGCCATATGAGAGGCCATCCTCTCAATCAGTTTCTGGGACCTTTGAAAATGAGTTTGTATTTATTCGAAACAGATTATTGAGTTTTATGCTGTATTTGCATCGATCTATCATGGTTAATGCCAGATAGATCTGTGCTGGATCTAAAGTCAACAGGAAGGTTAAATGTGTAAGAGGAAGTTGATAACTATGCTAAAATTGTTCAGGTAAATACAAATTAATGAATAGGTCACCAGATGGAACTGTGCTAAAATTTTCAGCCAAGCTTTTTGTTTTTGAAATATATGGGTCTGTGGTTCAAGTGTGTTAACATGATTTAGTTTTTATCAATATAATAAATATCATATTACTGAAATCTGGCAGCTGGGTTTCAGTAACTTGACCTAGAAGTTGCAAAATTGAACATGAGGCCACTGTGGTTATTATCGAGAACTTGGCTACCCCAAGTATTACTGTAGGCTGCAGAACATGATTTTAATTTGAATTGCTGTCAAGTTTGTCATTTTATAGGAATGTGCAGGACATATTGTTGATATTCTTCAATTTTGGGATTAGTGCAAGATGAGTTTTTCACATGATGGCAATAGATATAAAAACTTCAAGTGTTGAAATTGCTGGCTATTCTTGCCATTTTACAAGAATGCAGGCAAGGAATTTCTTCAGAGTATTGAGTATTGTAACATAATGATGAAACATAAGTTTATAATTATGAAAAAAAATGAGTTTCAGTCAATGGATATTATCACAGAGCTTCACTTCAATTGATATTCAGAATTTAGACTTTGCATATTGTAGGTTCTGGTTTTCTGAGAAACTGGTGGTGTTATTCATATTGATTTCCTGTTCAAAAGATACATGAAACCATTGAGTGAAGTTATTGATTGGTTTAGAATCTAATATAATCAATATACAGATGCCATCCAGTTGTACATATCAACCCCAAGGTGTTGTTAATCTTCGTTCTCATTTACTGAAGAATATTTCAGTCTAAAGGGGGACAGTAAGTTCAGGCTCAAACTTGACAAGACCAAGTGGCTGTGGATATTTGGCCTCATATATTTTCCATCTTTAGTTTTGGATGTCATTAGTCTTTGTTCTGCATTGGAAAATGGGGTACATGAGAATCATCCTGGATTCACATCTCTTGCTTGAGAAAGGGGTACCTGTTGTGGCCAGGAAGGCCTCTACACCAGATGCACTATCTGGTGTACCAGTTGCGCCTATTCCTCAGTTGGGAGGCCTAGACAATCATTCTTGCCCTAGTCACCTTGCAAATGTACTACTGCAATGGACTCTGCATGGGACTGTCCTTGAGAACTATTGAACTATTGGTTCACAATCTGTCAGTGCAAATAGTGATGAGCATGCTGTCGTATACCCATGTGTCCCTGCCATCCTGCAAGCTGCATTGTTACCAATTTGCTTCTGGCTGTATTTCAAGATTACTTTTAAAGCTCTTCGTACCATAATATCCAGGTATTTGAGGGACTGTTTACCTTCAATAGCTTCTAATTATTCAGCAAGATCATGCAGAGTGACTACGGTGCACTTTGATTAAATACTCTCACCGATCAGGATCTAGAAAACATGCTTTCTTTGATATAGTATCTGCCTCCACCTGCCTCCCTGAGATCCATATGGCTCCCACCTTGATGAATTTCTCAAAATCTTTGAAGACCTGATTGTTCTCTTAAGCTTGAGGCTAGAGTGGGGATTGAGCCCATGTCAGGTTTTTTTGTCATATTGCATGCTTTTTCTGGATTTTATGATTCTTTTTTTTTTCGGTTTTGTGTTTCATTCCTTACTTTTTAAACTAGAAGCTGACCAGAGTAATTTGGGTTCAGGGGGCCTTTATACTTAAACAGACAGACAAATCTGGTACCATTACTGTCATGCCCTTGTTGGAGTCTGATTCTGAGGGGGAGATTGACCAGCTGACAGGGAGTGGGAGTGTGGAGACAGTGGCTGTGGAAGAAATGGGGGAGGGGCACAGTCTGGCTGGGCATTCAGAGGAAGACCCAGGGCCATCCCCTCTTCATCCTAAGACATACAGGAAGGAATGGAGAAGGGAGCAATGTGGCATACAGGAGAGGAAAAGGCCCTGATCTCCTTCATGGCCTGCAGCTGGCAAGATTATTTAAAAGGGCAAACTGCGCATGGCAAAGTTTCTGGAAGCAAAGTGTGATCTTTGTCGAGGCTTATCTGGGTTTTGGCATCCTCCCAACTGTGGGTGCTGCATTATCTTTTGGAAGTCTGAAATTTATCATCCTAGCCTGTTGTGTTAATTACTTCAGCTTGGTTCGTGTTGGTTTTTTTATTTCTAATTATCTTTAGTTTGGGTTCGGACTAATTTCTTTCCTTTGTAGACTGTTTTTGGAAGAGTTTGATCTCCAGTCGAGGATAACTGGACATTGGGGATCATGTTGGAGGCATTAAAAGGAATTTATCTACTTTGGTGACTTTGTTATTTTTGTGCAATGCCCCAGTCATCACAATTACTAATTTAGAGTTGAAACCCTATCCAGGTGGGTTATTTTTGTCCCATATTATGCTAAGCAAAGTCAAGGATGTGATTCTTTCAGCTCCAAATTCCTTTACAGCCACATGGAACAGAAATTTTTCAGCAGCATTGAGTGTTTAATAATAGCTTAACAAGGAAGCTAATATTATATACCATTAGGTGCTAAGGACAGACTTCATTATTTTCTTAGATATTTTAGAAACCGTGATATATTAGTGGTAATGGGACTTCACTGTTTTGCTGCAAGATCTGTTACAGTCATGCTTTTGAATTGTATGTATGTGTTATGTTTTAATCTAATTTGTATGAGGCTAGTTAACCCTACTTCAGGGCTATTTAGAAGTAAAATGCATATATATTCATAATTCAGTTGTAAAAATTGAAAAATAACCTGTATAAAATAAAGAACTCCCTTGCCCAGGTGTAAAACAATTTGAAAAACACTGGCTTTCATTTTGAAGCCCCCTTCCCAGCAGAAGGAAAAAATAACAGTGTTTTAAAATCTCCACAAGAGGTCACTGTAATCACTAGCAATAGTTTGATTGGAATTTAAACTACAGCAGAATATTTAATTGAAGACCAATCAAGAAAGAATCCTTTAAAAAAAAAAACCAATTACTTTTATTTGGAGTCTCATCTGTTTTCTAATGATTTGTCTGCAAAAGCTCTTAGGATGTTTTAAACTTGCCAGGAGAAAGCTTGCATGTAAAAACATGATCAAGGAAGCTATTTCTCCTCTTGCGCCTCCCCCAGCTCCCAAATTATGACCTTTGTGAAAGAAGACGTTTTAATTAAAAGGATTTACAAGGCATGGCAGTGGCACAGCTGGCTATCTCTGAGAAAATGCATATGTATAAAGGGTCCTAATAAACCACATTGTGCTCTGTAACTGAAAGCAAGATCTAATATAACAGGAAAGTTATATATAATTCTCTAACAATATCCTACTCATCTACTTTGTTTTTTTAAAGGTAAATTCAGTGCAGTTAAGCAATTTATTTTAAACAATAAGCCACTGGAGGAAAACAAACATGAAAATATATTTATTTCAGATACACATAACTTTGTAGCAAAATTTCTTGCTATTTTATACTATTTATGCTTTTCTAGGAAAATGTAAAATGGGGTAGGTTATATTACATATGTTGGAAGTTAAAACCCATCCCACTCCTAGGAAAATGAAATATTTTAAGATATACTAAAAAGGCAGAATATTTCTCCAGAAAAGAGTAGAAACTCACCTCAGAAGCAGAAACTCACCCCCACCTTTGTTAATGGGTGGGCCATTAAGGCCTGGGCCAGAGTATTCTACATAACA
>BHFT01048369.1:0-32557 GCA_004320025.1 Laticauda laticaudata | reverse complement strand
AACCAATCCAATGCTTAGTTTATTTGACCAATCAGGTTTGCAGATTTGGAGTCACCCAATTTACATATAGAACAGGCCAGGTATTTTTTTCTTATTTGTTTATTTATATCCCACCTTTATCATTTTTATAACTCAGGGTAATGAATACACATAATAGTCCTTCCTCCTCCTATTTTCTCCAGAACAACAACCCTGTTGAGGAAGATTGCTCTGAGAGGGAGTGATTGCTCCAAAGTCATCCAGCTGGCTTTTTTTCTCTTATTGTTATATCTTATTTTTCCTCTAAAATAGTCTTTCCAGTCTGGTATACTTCAGATTATTGGACTCTTTCTAATTCTTAACTAAGTACTGGCTGGGAATTTAATGTTCTAAGGAGTTCATAATTCTCCTTTCCCATTTTTATCTTGCAACAAACCTGTGTGGTAGGAAAGATTGAGAAATGGGGTGTAGGTTTTAATATAATTCCATGATTTAAAGGGAAATGTGCACTTCAGGGTTTCAGCCTTCTTTGAAACATTAAAAGTTGTTTTGATTAATATTACAATATTTTGTCAAATAATTTGTTTGCTTCAGTGATAAGCACAAATAAAGACATTCCAGTTTTAAAAGGAAAATAAACCAATGATCATTTAAGGCTAAGGTAGAAGAATTAATTGTTTGGTTAAGTTTCTAAAAGATATGTTGGAACATAAAGTCAGTGATAGTATTTGACTCATCATTCTACAGCCATAATGTGATTTGGTGGATTTGGCATAGTGTATACCGAGAATCCATCAGTACAACTTGTAAATCATGATTTATGGTCTGTTTTGCAAATAGACGTTGTTTGACAAATAACTTAGAGTATTTCATAGATTAGTGCAATGTGTGAACCAAATCGGTGTCTATTTTATGTATAATTAGGAAAATTCTAAACGGAATGGGTGACAATAATATAGAGGAATAATTTTGGAAAGTAGTTGCATGGACATGAGAATAAAAAAGAGGCGGTATGAAAGGAACAGTAGATGGAAAGAATTGTATGAAGACAGGCCTTATTATGGAATATTGAATTTAGATAGATAGATAGATAGACAGAGAGAGAGACAGAAACAGAGACAGAGAGATAGATATAGAGTTCTCAACAATTGAGCCAAAAATTTCTGTTGTTGAACAACAGAAAAGTGAAGTGAATTTTGACCTATTTTATGCCATTTCTTGACACAGTTGTAAAAATAATGCCTGCAACTGTAAATTAGTAACATGGTTTTTAAGTGAACCTGGTTTCTCCATTGACTTTGCTTGTCAGAAAGCCACAGAAGGTCACAATATTACCTTGAGACACTGCATATCTCATAAATATGAGCCAGTTACCAAACATCTTAATTTGGATCACATGACCATAAGGGATGCTGCAATGGTCATAAGTATAAAAAACAATCATAGGTCACATTTTTTCAGTACCGCAGCAGGCATTTGACAACAATACTTGGGAATGGGGAAGGACAACAGAAGACTTTGATAAATATTATTATTTTTATTTTCCATAAAATAAATATATAAACATTTGCATTTCTAGATGAATATGAAAAATGTTTAGCAACAAGAATATTCATTTGATCTTGTAACTGTATTCAAGCACGATGAAGAAAATCTTGAACTGCAGTTCAGTTATACTTGGAGGTTTCAATGTTCAATGTTGTGAACATATTTCTCTCTCTCTCTTTCTCTCTCTCTCTCTCTCTCTCACACACACACACACACACACATACACACACACACACATACATACATGAAGAGCTCAGATCTGCCCTCTGAAAGTTAAGAGGAATTGTCCTTGCAATGTTATGATTTGAAAGGGCAGATAGATTGGGATGGAAGATCGTTATGCATGTCGGAGCGCTATTCATCAAAGCACTACAATTTCTAGAAATGACAAACTCCCTCTCCAAATGCTCTCCATATTTGGCAACTGAAGTAAAACTGATAAATCAAACTTATGTGGTGTGAGGCTGGAGTATAAGAGTTCCACTAAATGGCAAATGAATGAAAATGAGTGCTTATCCTATTAAAAAAAACATTTTTTTCTTTTCATTTGATAAGCAAAGGCACTCAAAATTGTTGGGCAACTGATCCTCTCCCTGCTTCGCCTTATGCTCAATTTTTTTTATAAAATAGATGATAAAATATAAATAAAATACAATAGATACAATATAAATTATAAATACAAAATACACACTATTTTGCAGTTTACTCTCCTTTGTGTTTCATTTGGCTTTTATTCATTGTTATTTATTTATTGCTATTTATCCCTTAATTGTTTCAGTGTGGTTTGTGTTGTTTTTACTCTTTATAATTTTCTAAGCATTTTTAATTTAAATGGCATTTCCTCCTTTCCGTAACTGTTTGTGTGGGAACTATTTTGTCTCCAGTCAAGGATATTTGGAGCTTTGAAGCAAGGTAAAGAAATAAAAGGGGCTTCATCTGTTTTTGGGACTCTGTTTATTTTGTATCCCACCCTGGGTCATCACAATCTGTGTGTGTATACAGTATCAGTTGGTGGCTCTTCCAACAAAAATGGAGCTTGGGAAGGCCATGCGCAGCACGCCTGAGTTCTGTTTTTGGCTGTGACTGCCTCCTACAGACCTCTGCCATCTCCGTTTTCACTGGCAGAGCACTTGGGCCATCATAGATGCCCCAACATGAGTGAGGTCAAGCTGGCCATGCCCCCCACGCCCTCGAGAAACACAACCCTGATGTGGCCCTCAATGAAAATCAGTTTGACACCCCTACTCTTCCACTTAACATGTTTTTAAATTAAGTCAGATCCAAATGAGCTTTCTGTTATGTGAAAAATGTAGCACAAGGGTGAATTTGAGCTATACATGACCTGAATTTTCTTTTGTTAATGTCATTTTATTGGGTTAAATACTTAGAAACATTCCTTCAGAGCAATCCACAACACAGGAAAGGTCAATCTGATTCAAAAAGCTGGATGCTGTCTCCAAATCTTAAATAGCAACATTGCAATAACATGTCTTCCCCCTCCCTCCTCAAAGTGAGACTCCTGGAGATACACCACTCTCATTCATATCTGTAACTTCCCCCATTGAAAAAACAGTAGTTCAGCCTCATGCCTTCAGTTGTTTTATTTGTGACATCATCAGATGGCCATTAGGTACATTGGAATTCTGCAGATCTACATATTCATAGATAAAAACATACTTCAGGCAAATAGGAATATGCATAAAGCCCCTGTCCTTAAAGCAATTTGTCTGAAGTATGTTTTTATCTATGAATTTGTAGATCTGCAGAATTCCAATTCTCTAGGATTGTACTAAAAATGTATATAAAATGCATCATTGCACTGGGATGATGCATCATTGCACTGCTGAATTGATGGCACACTCTACCTCCCTACCTTGTTTTCTGTTCTTTACCCATGTATCTTTCTTTTTTTGATAATCATTGTATTTCTTGTGTTCTTTTTCATTATTTATTTTATTGTTCTATTATCTTACTTCTCTTCACTCTTTTCATTTCTTCCTTTTTATTGTTATAAACTATCAAGAGTATCCCCAAAGAGAGATGGGTAGCAAATAAATTTAACAAATAAAATAAAAATAAAAGCAACCATGTGATTCCAAAAAAAGATGGAACTATATTAATGACTTGTACACGGAGGTTATATTTGCATTCTGAAGCACCTTGTTGTCTTCTTTGAGTTTCTAACAGTGCAAAGTCCTGATGTCACCTCTGCAACGAAGTGATACAGGTACAGGTAGTACTCAACTTACAATTCATTCAGTGATCATTCAAAGTTACAGCGACACTGAAAAGAGTGACTTGAATGATTTTCACGTTTACAATTATTGCAGCATTCCCATGGCCGCATGATTAAAATTCAGATGCTTGGCAACTGGCTCATAGTTATGATGATTGCAGTGGTCCTGTGATCACCTTTTTTGACCTTCTGACAAGGTCAAGGGGGAAGCCAGATTCACTTAACAACTACCATATTTTTTTGGAGTATAAGATGCACCTAGCTTTTGGGGAGGAAAACAAGAAACAAAAAAATTTACCTCTGCCTCCCAGCAATTTGCCTCCTTACAGCAAATAGCAAACAGTCTGTTTCAGTTTCAGTTTCAGCACAGCCTGATTAGCACAAGCAGCTGATTGTTGGTTGGACTGGCCTCGCAACGATCAGCTGTTTCAGGCTGCAGGGATTGCCATAGCCTATTGCCACCTCCGCATGCCCCATTTTTGGTCTTCGCATCCCGTTTTCAGCCTCCGCACGCCCTGTTTTCAGCCTCTGCATGCCTCATTTTCTGCCCATTCTGGGCGGCGGGGATTGGAATGGGCAAAACAATGGGGCAAGCAGAGGCTGAAAATGGGGGGCACGGAGGCAGCAATAGGCAATCCCTGAACCTTGAAACAGCTGATCATCAGGAGGCCAATCCAACAGACAATCAGCTTCTTGTGTTAATCAGGCTTTGCTGAAGCTGAAACTGAAACAGGTTTACTATTTACTGCAAGGAAGCAAATTGTTGTGAGGCAGAGGCCAAAGGGTGGAGGCCAGTGGGTTGACAGGGCTTCAGCAACATTTGCTATATAAGATGCACAGGCAGTTCCACCGACTTTTGGGGTTGGAAAAAGTGTGTCTTATAGTCAGATAAATGTGGTATATTACTAACTGAATAACTGCAGTGATTTTCTTAATCACTGTTGCAAGAAAGGTCATAAAATGGGGCAAAATTAATAACCATTTCATTTAGCAACCAAAATCTTGAGCTTAACTGAAGTCATAAGTTGAGGATTACCTGCAGTCCTTGACTTACAACTGTAACTGATCTCAGAATTATGGTTGTAAGTTATTGGAGTTGTTAGTCAAGACACCAATGAAACTGGAAATAATTTTCTCACCTTTGTCTTGGTGGTCACACCACAGTTGTTGAGTAAATGAATTGGGTTGTTAAGCAAATACCACAGTTGTTAAGTAAACCCATTCATTTGAGTGAGTGACTTTGTTGGAAACTGACAAAAACAGCAAAGCATTCACTGCGCATGCGGGGAGGATGAATTGTGTAAGCTCCGTGGATATAAAAGGAGGCAGCTCGCAAGCAGTCAGCATTCAGAGGAAAGACCTGCTGCCAGAGACATCATGACAGAACACCATGGGAAAGAAGAGGAAGGAAGCCTGTGCCCTACTCCTGCCAGCCCTGGCAAGAAGGACAAGAACCACCATCCCACCCCTGGCGCTGACTCTGAAGCTGCTGGTGCTGCTGCGTGCTTCTCCTGCCTGCTGGTGTGCGTGGTGTTCTCCTGCTGGTGCTGCTGGTGCTGCTGGTGCTTCTCCTGCTGGTGCTGCTGCTTCTCCTGCTGCTGTCTGTGGTGGACCAGCCCCAAGGCCCTCAAAAGCCCCTGCTGCTGAAGGCCCTGAAGCCCTGCCAGAGGGAGGAAGAGGCAAGGCAAGGAGAAGGGAGAGAGGAACAGTACTCTATTTCCAAAGACCATGAGGAGGAGTGCTGAATGGCTGAGGGAGAAAGAGTATCTGTGGAGGAAGGGCATACAGGCTCTTATCGTGACACCAAGCGGAGCAGGCAGCTTGAGAGAGAAGGCGGAGAACCTGGGCTACACTTCAGATGTACTCCTTGGGTGGTGGAAGCACATGCACACCTGGTATGGCAAGCTGGCACCCTGAAGAAATCTGAGCAGGCCACTGTCAAGCTCACTGACCGGGAGACCTATGTCATGGCCAGGTTGCAGCTTCCTGGAGGGTGAGATCTGCCACCGAGGAGCAGTCCCCTCTGTCAACCCCTCCCTCAGAGCAGTCCACAGAGAGCCACTCCTCTTCCAGCCAGAGAGAGACAGCTACCGTGTCCAGGCAGATGTCTTTGGAGGGCCCATGGCAGAGAACCCCCCTGACAGCTGCACTCCCCATGCAGAGTTTGTGAGGATCCCCTGCTCTCAGATGGAGCAAGAAAGAAGCAGCCAACCAGAAACCAAGCCACACGACCCTCAGCTCCACTTCCACAGAAAGCAGGCAGAGCAGGGTACACCAAGAAGGACAGAGCCACACTGTCCTCTTGGAGATCAGGGGACACAATCAAAGCCAGCACAGTATTTCTCCCAGCTGGTCCCTTTCAAACATACATCTTCCAACTGCAAGCTCTTCATCACGTACGTGAGCCAGACCCTCATGGACATGCCCGAGGCCTAGTACCAATGGCGATGAAGGAGAGGATCACAGCTTCTTCTGCACAACCCTCCAGGCCAAGCTGAACCTGCTTCCTACCCACTCCAGGTCTCTGCTCCTCCACCCCAGGCAATGTCACAGCCCTTCCATGGATTTCAGCAGCCCCTCGCCAACCAAGCCTACCACTACCGGAAACTTTCCCACAGCAGAAAGAAGCCCTTCCCAGTCCACACCCAGGTTCCTTGGACGCACCAGATGCCACAGATGCCCCACCTGACCCAACTGCAGACCAGACAGCCCCACCACACTCCTTCCTCCACCCCACAGCCAAGCCCTTCTTCAGCTCAGAACATCTGTCATCAGTCTTGGGCCTCACCATCCCAGGGTACTTGAGGAAGGGCCTCTCAACCTCACGGGACGAGTTCAGCTCTCTGAGAGCCTTCCTGCACACACCAACTGCCTGTTGTTACTGTCGGGACAGGCAACCCCAATGGCCCGCCTCAGACCAGCACTCCAGCAACAGCCACCCCACAGTCCCTTGGCCCTTTACATCTGAGACCATGGGCACACCTCAGCAGTGACTGAGAAAGTGCCAGAGACTGAGTTTGTTACCTGCTCACTTTATCTTTGCTTAAGACACTTTACTTGGGTCATTTTTGCTTTTTAATAAAGTCATACAGTTTGTTATTAATAAAGGTTATCTTTGCTTCACACACTTGGTTCATTTTTTTTAACTTAATAAAGTGTTGGGGAAAAACTTTGAAAAAAGGTTAAGCCTTTGCATGCTTGTGGATTGGTAAGGATAGCTATGGGAGGATAGCTGTGGGATGGGTAAGGATAGCTTGTGGGATGAGCAAGGATAGCTGTGGGATTTGGTTAATGATAGCTGTGGGATAGATAAACCTCCAGTGCAAGCCATAGTGGACTGTATGGTCCACCCTCCCAGCTGCCACACATATGGCCCTTATTATTTCAAATAACAATTAATTCATATGATCAACACATTTCAACATAAACAAAAACTCTTTATTAATGCCCTATTCATTGTAAGGCCACTCAAACATAACATTGGCACAATCTCATCAGTGTGATGAGACAGGCTGAAGGGAGCATCCATTAAGCATGCTACCATCCTGTCTTGCCCTCCACTTGCTTCCAGCTGGGGAGTTGCACCAGTCTTTCAGGAGGTTACGCTGCTTCTTCCTTCACGTTGAAGCTCTGTTGGAGCCTTGCACATCCACAGTGTCTTATCAGGTTTTGCCCTTGCCTCCATTCACCAGGCTCCATGTCCCTATTGGCCTTGTTGGAGGTCCACAAGCCTCTTCTGCAACACTGGGTAGCGGTGGCACATGAGATTGTGCAGGATGCAGCAAGCTTCCATAATGCTCCTCACAGTCCCTGGTGATGCTGCATTGCGTATGCGTCGTGAGAAGTACCTGGAACCTGTTGGCCAGGATGCCAAAGGCGTTCTCCACCACCCGCCCTTGCCCTGGACAGCCTGTAATTGAAGATCCTCTCTTCACGGGTGAGGTATCTGGAAGTGTAGGGCTTCATGAGGTAGGTTCTGAGGGAGAAGGCGTTCACACCATGATGAAGTAGGTCACAGCTTGTGTGTCGTTGGGGTAGGGGGTATGGACCTGGGGAACCTATGATGAGGTTGCGTTCCAGCCCCTCCCTTTGAGGTCACTGGCGTTGTATACTGGACATCTGAAGCTGACCCGTTGCCTGAAGCATAACGATGTACATGAACTTGTAGTCAGCATCAACCATGGCAAAGAGATGATACTGAAGAAGCCTCTTGTAGTTGTGATAAGAGGACCCTGAGTTTTTGCTGGAGCTTTGCAGGCCACGTGCTTCCCATCTATGGCTCCAATTGGTGTGGGGAAAGTTCCACCTCTGATACCACTGCTCTGCAACTTTCTTCCAGCCTTCTTCAGTGGTGGGACACTGGAGGAGCTCCTCCAGGTATTCTTCGATGATGGCCCTGCACCACTTCTCTGACCACAATGCTGATGGTTTTTGTGTGGCGCCCTCCAGGTATACTGCATTGTTTCTGGTATGTGGTCCAGAGGCCAGGTGCCCAGAGTCAGTGCCACCTTTCAGTCCAGGGTCCAGGCTGGGATGAAAGTTTGTGTTTTGCCTTGGTCAACCTGGTCTCATATGCTCCACAACTTCGTCAAACATGGCTGGTGGCATCCTCATGAAGTTCTGGAATGCAAGGAGTGTCTTCACTTCCTCAGCTCCACCATCAGCTTGTCATAGAGTCCAAACTCCACTCTTCTCCTGATCCATCTTCGACCCAGACAGCTCTTGATGTCTCCTTCTCCTAGCGTAGAAAAGGTGAAACAGTCTGAAGAGGGCTTGGTTCTGGTGTTGAATGATCACATGTGGAAAAGCAAGACCAAGGTTGAAGAGGTCTGCCCAACCACACGGCTGCTGGACTGATAGTGAGATCCAGGTGATTTCCTCCTCCTTTTTATAGGAAATGTGGTTTTCCGCTAAGGTGTCCTTCCATCATACTCTAGACATCCTCCAGATAACCTAAACTATCCGAGATACATCCCATATACGAACGTTTTGTCCATTTTTTAATGCTCTATATCCCGAGCTGCATCCGCTTTCAATCCTTTCTAGTCTTGTGCTACTAACACTGTTGTGGACGTTCCGTGTACCTTTCGCTTCCTCCCTCTTTCCGCTTTCCACTGGAAGCGGATGTGTGAGTTGCACAGATGCCAAGAGGATGCTGAAAGGATACAGTCTGGGACGTGTAGGATGACAATGGACGCTAGAACATTTGTTGCCTGTATGTGTCATGGAATGTAGATCTTACGCGGCGGAAAAGTTCATCCACTGAAAATTTTTTTGTGCAGCTCAAAACCTTTTTGAGCAGATGAAATAGCAGTAGACAGGATGTTTGATGGATAGAGCATATGAAAGACTAGCGTACGCAGTGAGTGCCACAACGGATGCATAGCATTTTCCAATGGATGGCAAACTTTTTTGTCCGTTTTACATCCTCTTTGCATCCGTTGGTGCAGTGTGACATGGGCTTAAATATGAGGAAGAGCACTGTGTTTTTAAGTGAAACATGGTGAAGAGACCTCTTAAAAATCTAGTGGAGTTTAGCTGCTCCCTGCCAGAAAATTTCCAAAGAGGTAAAGGTTAATGCTTTATTGTTACCTTGTTCTTTGCTTGTGGTTCTCTTCTTTTATACATCAGGATTCCTGGCTGCATATCGCCACAGTGAAACTAGTCGTGAAAGAGGCAACATCACAGAGGGAAGAGAATTGCTGTTACTCATCTTCTGTGAGTTGGAACCTTCTATTGGAACAGTCATGTGCACATGAATGTTTGCTGCTCCCTGAATGGGCAACTGAGCTTGGGGTGCAATTGATGGCTTTCCTGCAGATGCTACTGCAGCAGCATTTGGCTATAGCAGCTTTTTCTTTCTGCCATCTCCAAAGGAAAGCATGGTGTCTGTTTCAGACCAAATTAAAGACAACCCTGATCTCATTCTGACCCAAGCAGAATAATTCCAGAGCCATCTTTTCAAACAAAAGCTGGCAATGATGCATCAGTTCTTCTGGTTATGTACATCACTCCTCAAATTGTGGATAAATGCATGAAAATCCATATGGTTAATGAAGCATGTTTTCTAGTGTGTAATAATGAAGAAGAACAACATTGATTTGGTGGTGGTGGGAGTTAAATGGGCAAACATCAGATGCAGCATAAGTTTAGTATGGTTTCCTTGGATCTGGTGATGTGACCTGCCTTAGATGCTTTAAACAACTCGCTTCAACAACCTGTTATCCCCTCAGTAAAGGCTGGAATCATACTTTGCATTTAAACATCATTAATTAGGACCTGCACATGGTTGAGCTGCTGTGCATATTCCAAATATGATCAGCATTTCAAATGCTAAAATGAGTTTGGAGAGTTGTTAAGGCAGTTCCAATGAGGCCCAACAGTATTTATAGAGATGGGAAAAGGTCAATTCAGAGATGCAAACTCTTCCCCACATGCTGAAAGTGAATAATTCCCATTATGGAGTGAGAGGGTGAATATGTGGCATCTGAAAATGTACAAAACAAGAATGAATCACTTTAGTGCTTTTGATCTGAACATGGGAGGAATGGAATTCACTTCCCTGCCTTAATATCAGAAGCAATCTGGTAGTACAGTTTCAGACTAACAATTCTTATAAAAAGGGCATAAGCTTTAATGAATTACAGTTCCCTTCGTCAGATGCACGGAGTGGCTAGACTGATTTAGGATTTATTTGGGATGAGGATGGGGAGGAAAAGGCGACCAGATTGGTTAGACAGATGATGCAGGTTAAGATATGAGACAGATTACAAGTACAATGTCAATTTATAATTGTAAAAAGATAAAAGCCCATTGTATTTCTTGAAATCTTTTGTGATAGTTTGAAATCTTTTGATGTAGGTCAGCAATCTTTCACTCTATTTGATTGTTAAAGGTTTTTTCCTCATCCAAAATGGCTACATTGAGACCTCTAACACAGTGTTTTTTCTGAGACTGAAATAATCTGATATTATTTTATTCATTTTCTAGCCATTAAGTCTTTTGCACAAAATCTGGCATTTATGCTACTTAAAATTAAGGAGGGGATGCTGGTTGGCCCACTAGAGGAAAAACTTGCAAAGATAGCTCTAATCTTTTGTATGAAGTTGTGATAGAAGTGATATCTTTTGTCTCATGAAGAGTTGAGATGAACCAGATTTGCCTTTACTGATTGCTTTATTTTAGGGGCATCTGCACATGTGCTGCATATGCCCAAAAGACCATTGAAAAGCCAGAGGAATTGTTGAAAAGAAGCAGTAAAAGTGAAGTAGCAAAACAGCTCCAATCTAACAAACTAACTTCTCATATTGGCTTTAATTGGCTCTCCTTGGAGCTGAATCACAGAAATCAAACTAAACTCAACATTTCCTTTTTATCAGCCATTCCTTTTTCCCTCAGAAATGGCATTCATTTAATGACCAAAGTTGCTGGGAAATACACTGCTGTAATTGTAATTAGATAAGATTGCACCAAAGGAAGCTGTAACTATATCTATGGTTATCTTGGATCATGTGTTGTACCCTACCTTCTACCCTGGAGAAAGCTAATATATTGCATGAGGAAATGTAATGCTTTACTACTTTTTACAAAGAATGAAGCAAAGAACAGTTCCCCAAAGGATTTCCATTTGGTTTCCTACAAAGCAGCAAAAGATATATAGTGTCTAGATATATAGGCATCCTTAATAGCATATGCAAACATAAATACAGTTTTGGGTTAGCAAATTCCCCTGAGAATAAAGGGCTTCCGCATGATGACATTATCTTGTCTTAAAAATTCAGTGCTTTAGAGACTGTTCTCTCATTCCTCTTGTGATCCTTAATGTGAATGAGCGTGCTAGACAGTGAAAGAGCAAATAGAAGTGTGACTCATTTTCCTGGGACACTGAATAGCTCTAATAATTCATTTTCCAAAAACACCAGAGAAGCTTTTAGGCCTAAAACATCTTTATTATTTTGTGGAGGTAGGTTCAGCAGTGATAATACCTCTCTTCTCTTTTTCCCAGGGTATTCCCAGATGTTTTATTGACCCAAGATACAGCATACAAATTTCTGTAGGTAATATTTTGATTCTAAATATTCTTAAATCTATGAAAATATCATGTTGTGACTGATTCAGTGCCAGTTTTGTTTCAGGCTTAAGCTGAAGATTATGCTTGACTTCCCTTCTTCACATATTATCCAAGTAATGTATTGTATTTTGGTGATTGTGACATAGTGTTCTCCATATTCCATCCCTTTACTAGTGGCAGCCAACAAAGAAGAAATGAAATACTAAATGATTGATACTTAATCCGAAATCTTATTTTACTAGATAGCATGAGGAACATTTAGGAGATATGAATGAGTGTTGATAGCCCCATTTAGCATTTTTCTCTGTGCTATTTATTAAGAATAAAATATTTGGGAACAGTTGTAGTGATAAAATATTTGGGAACAAGTAGTGTGAGATGCACCTCCATGTGTGAACATGCAGAACAGTGGTAGTATGCTACTGGTTTGGCCCAGTTCTGCCAAACCGGTAGTAAAAATCACTACTGGTGGGGTGAACGGGTCGTAAAAAAAAGCCTCAGATCAGCTGAGAGGAAGGAAAAAAAGCCTCTGACAATCAGCTGGGAGGATAAAAGACCGAAAAGCACATTGGAGGGTGGGAAGGTCACTCCTAGATTTTTATTTCTTCATCCTCTCAGCTAATTGGCTTGTTAGGTTTCACGTGTTAGGTGCGCATGCGCATGCACCCACCAAACCAGTAGTGACTAAGGTAGGATCGAGTGGCGGAATTCAAAAAATTTCACTACCGGTTCTGTGGGCATGGCTTGGTGGGCGTGGCAGGGGAAGAATACTGTAAAATCTTCAGTCAGAGGGGATATTTGCTGGTTCTCTGAACTACTCAAAATTTCCGCTCCCGGTTCTCCAGAACTGGTCAGAACCTGCTGAATATCACCTCTGTTAGGACCCCACAAAATGAATCATTGTAGGCCACGGTGACATATAAAATGGCACAAACTTTCATCTTGTAGGGCCTAATTCTCATCTGCAACTGATAAATACCAATTCTGTAAATCACATTCTCCAACCTTTCTGGCACCAGGGACTGGTTTTGGAAGAAAAATTGTTTTCCATGGACTGGGGGAGGGGGATGGTTTCATGCGAAACTTAGCTTACTCACTCACCTACTCATCTGCCTGCTGCTTGCACAGCCAGTTCTTTTTTTTTTTAAACAAATTTTATTGATTTTGCAATTAAAAAAAAAAGACACAACAACATAATAACACTAATAATTGAATGTAAGAAAAAAAAGGGAAAAATGGGTATGGAAAAAGAGGACCTAGAAAAAAAAAGAAAAAGAAAATACCAGAAAAGGAAGATTTGTTAAAAATATTCTTATTTCGCAATTATGTATCTTTCTATCCTTTGGTTTTACTATCTTCTAAACCACTTATCTTTACAAAGAATTTATACTATTTCCATATAAATTTCTTATCTTTCTATCTATATTATTAAATTCATCTTTTGTCTCTAAACACTGACTATATCCAATATTTCCAGCTATGATAATATATGAATTTCTTTTTTTTTTGTTAGACTAATATATAATTCTGTCCATTTCACTGCGCAGTTTGAAATTCCTTGGATAATTCATTTCTTGTATGTATCTGTGGATGCTTCCAAAACTGAGCAAAAAATCAATCCTAGTGCTTAACATATGATATTGTAATATCACTTTTGTCTTACTTTGGATATTTGTTTTGTCAAAAAATTCCTTAGAAAACGACCTCGGTTTTATATCTCGATCATCTCTTTATTAATATCTTTTCTGCCAATTTCTTTTAATCTTCCAATATTTTGGGCTTCTATGCTAATGGACACCACATGTGAAAAACTAAGTTCCTCTTCTTTTACATTTTCCAACTTTTGACTTCATTTTGGGACATTTTCACCATCGCAAAGGATCGAAGGTTTCCATCTATAACAGTTTATACTGCATTTTCTATTTATGTCTGCCGATTTTTGTAATATTTTATACTTCCCCGGACTTCTTTCCCCATTCACTTTAAAGTTATATTACGTCCTACATTCTACTCAAGCAATCATATTTCTTTTACTATTACTTCTTCTAATATCTACTTCAATTTGTAAATTGCTGTTATATGTTTTTTTCCGGATCCCATTAACATTTTATCTAAGTTGCGGTTTCTTTCTACATTCTGAATTCTTTTCTATCCTGTGATATTTCTACTATGAATTTTTAATATGCCCATTGATCTTATTTTAAATCCCGTTCTTGAATTCTTGACGGAGATTGCCAATTATTTCTGTACTCTATAAATTCTTTATTATTTGATCATTCTAAATATCCAAATGTTGCGTGAATCATTGCCTCCATTGTGTATAGCCAAATCAGTTATTTTAAATAGTGCTTTTTACGTATTTTTTGTTTTTGCACATTAGTATACCAATGAGTTTCAATTAAGTGATCTGTTGAAAATATTTACTGGGTCTTTAATTTTCCTACATCCCATAATCAAAAGCATGCCCACCCACTTTGTAAGTCGTTGGCCCTTCTAGAAAATATATTCTCTTTCATATTAAGTTTACCCAATTCTTATTACCAGACCAGAGTGGCAGCTTGCTGTAATACAATTCCCATTCCTGAGTGCACACCCTCCCTGCTCCTTATATCCTCTGCATTGCTTTTTAAATTTATTCTGGGGTTTTTTCCCTTCCAAGAAATTTAGCAAAACGTATTGGTTCTTCAAAAAGATTTCTTAATTTGTAATTTAATTGGAATCATCTGAATGAATATAAAATTTGGTATACTTAATTTTAGGAATGGTAAGCATCCTTCCCAAATAGTGAATAGTTTGTAATTTGCCCCATGAATTCTGGATCACTTCTTTCACCTAAGCATCAACTTTATCGTAGTGTTTTTCTTTAAGCACCTTACAATGTGCTGTCAACCATATTCCTAAATCTTAAACTTTCTCGTGTCACTATGTCTCATTCCCATAATTTCTTCGAGTATCTTTTTTCTGACTTTTCTGCTCAAGTTTAGTCATAAAATTTTGTTTTTCCTATCTAATTTATAAGTCTGCTACCGCTCCAAATTCTGTATAATTTACTTTAATCAATTTTTGTCTCTTTCAACTTGGTATCTTCAATGAAAAACCAAATCATCAGCAAAAGCTTGTAATGTGTATTCTTCTTGATTAATTTTAGTCCTTTATCTCTGATTTTGTTCTATCCTTAATTAGTAAATGAGTTTCTAATGAGATAGAGAGCAGCGAGAGTGGGGCAGCCTGTCTACTCCTTTATTCTATTTTATTGACAAGATATTCACCATTTACGTATAATATGCCTTGTGTGGTGATAAAAAAACAAATAGTTTATAATATTTTCAAATTTGTGCCTAATTTCATATTATTATATTTTTCGTTTTAAGACTTGCCAATTTAAATTATCAAAGCCTTTTCAGTCATCTAAAAACATAAGTGCATATCCTGTTTTCTCGGGGGGACTTCATAAAAAATAAAATAGTCATAACACTGTTCTTGACTGTTATATGCTAATCTGGCCTGCGGCTAAAGAAATCCATTTTGAGTCTTATTATATAAAGCCTCTAATAACTTTCTTTCTAAGTCTATTATCGTCAAGGATGCAAAATTTGTAATCGTATTTAAAATCGAATCGGTCTATATTGTTAATATATCTGGTTCATGAATCTCCTTCGGATCAATAATTCAGTGCTTCCCTCCACTGTGTCCGCATCTTAGTTGCCAATAATACTTCATTAAAATTTCCCAACAATATTAATGGTCAAATCTGTTCCTTGCCAATTATTTTATATAACTTCCTATTCCTCAGGACCCCGGAGGCTGTTGTTTTTTGTTCTCTATTGCGATTTCATTCAGACCACGAATATATCTTTATTAAGGTTTTCTATCTATTGCTTCTGCAATTCCTTTATCTTTTAATGTTCATCCTACAATAATTTCTTATCATATTCCTCATTTTCTCCTTTTTATACTTAACTCTTGGTAGATTATGTCACATTTCTGTTTTTATTCCTATTCTCTTAGTTATATCAACTTATACCAATCTACTTTAACTCTGATATATCAATCTCTTTTCTTTCTTTTTTTAAATTTGTTAAAGCTAAACACATCTTCCTGCTTATTGCATTCTCAAAAGTAACGATTGATTTGTATCTTCAACATTTAAATCAGATTCTCTTGTTTCAGATTAAGTCAATTTGCTGTTTGTTATTATAATCTGTTTTGTAAGTTTGGTTTTTTGGGGTTCTTCTGAGTAGCATTTCTATTCCTTAATTTTGTATCGAGGTTTATTTTGCTTGGCATATTTTCTTATTCCTCTTTAGATTATAAGAAATTTCTGATGCCTCTAATACTTCATTTGACTTATCCCAAGAGTTTTGTCTTCGTCGTCACGCCACATATATTATTCTCTTTTAAAAAACTACATTTAATTCCTTGTTAAGTTATCAGTATTAATCCTTTTCTCTTACCTAATTGGGTATTTAAATCCTCTTTTCTTTGGTTCTTCTTACCTTCCATATTATCTGAATTGATTGTGATCTGCCCTATCGGTAAATTCAATTTCTTTATCATTTGCTATTTCCCATCATCCATGCATATCAATTCGTGTCCAATGTTTGATGTGTGATATTGAATAAAATTAAATTTTTTTTCTCTGGATAGTTATCCTCCATACAAGCAACCAAATTTAATTCTCTCACACTTTCTTAAATAATCTTAGGGAACTCTCTTTTCCCTTTTTTTATTCTTCCCCCCTCTGCTATGATCTTTCTGATACATCGGCAATAGAAATGAAATTCTCCTATCATGCAATATTCCTTTTTTCACAAATCTATTATTTTCGGATAAATCATTTAAAAAATTCCTTCTGTTTTCATTTGGCATAGATTACCACTAATAAATTGGAGATTATTCATTATCGCAGATCTCGAAAATACCAAATTCTTCCTTCCGGTCTTGACCAAACTCTTGCTTTCAAATCTCTTTTTATATATAACTGCAATTCCTTTCTTTTTCCTATTACTCTGCTTCACAGTAAAAAGTTCCCTAGTTTCGGGCAATTCAACAAATCTTCATCTTCTTTTCATGTGGTTTCTTGTAAACATATCTATTCAGCATCTATTTAATAGTTTGCTAATATCCTTTGTTCTTTTTAGGTCGAATTTCTAGACCATTTTGTTAATTGACAAGAAGTTTCTTTTCTTTCTTCCATTTACTTAATTCTGTTTCGCTCTTTGTCTGTTAATTAACTCCAGTCTCTCCTAATGTTTGCTGGCTTAAATTCTTCTTTTTATTTCTGCTGATAGTTTGGTCTTCTTGTGGTTTATTTCCATCCTCCTACTACTCGAAGTTCTTCTTAACTTATAATTGCTCATTGTATCTCTGGCCTCATTTCTATCGTATTCAATTTTAATTTCCTTTCTTTCCCTGTAAAAGCATCCCTTCTCTGAATTAACCATCTTTGAATACAATTTTTTTTTGTTGGGTTTACAATAGCGCCAGAAATTTGTAATCTCTGTCTTTTCTCTTATTCTTCTTGAGACTTGTAAGGATCAAATTTCTTTGCCTCTTATATACAATTTGTTCCATCTCTAATCTCTTAAAATAAGTATCGCGGATGACTCCTTCTCATAAAGCGTATGTGAACTCTCTTGGGCATTTAGTCGCGCCCTCGCATACCTAGTTACTGACCTATAGACTTCAAACAACTCTTTTAAAATGTCTCCTTTTCTCTATCTAATAGTCAGCCATATTCTTCACATCATTTTCTTAGTCTTCATCCTGGACTCCTCTACATTCTGGAATCTTCAGTATGTTAGCATGCCTTTGCATCTCTAAATAAACCAACGGTCTGTCCATTTATATTGTTTACATTTTTTAATTCCTTCATCTACCCTTCATCCAATTTCCTTTCAGTTCGTTCAGTCTTTTCTCTACTTCTTTTATTGTTGCTCATTTTTCTCCAAGCCTGTTGATATTCAATTTTATTTTTTTATTTAAAAATCCGCTTTCATCTATCAATTTCATTTTTTCCCTCCTCCCTTAATTTGTTAATGTCTGCTTCTCTGTTCCTTGTTGATTTTTATCATTGTTTCTTTTAATTCTCTCATTATTCTTGATGTTTATAAAATTGGATTAATATTAACATTTGTAAATTGGTTCGTTTTTCTATGTAATCGTTTCTTCCTATAGTTTTTTGGCCATAGGCGAAGCTGTGCCAATGTAGTTGTTAAAAGTTGGAGTTATGCTTTCCTGCCAGTTTTTCAGGGCGTGGGTAGTTGTCGAATCATTTCTTTAATATTTGTTCTGTTGTGAATTATATTAATTATATTATACTAAATTACCATTTCAATATTAGCTTCACTATTTACAGTTAATCTATGCCAGATTAATTTATCTATTAAACATATTTTCCCAGAATTCTTAAATATCGTAATCAAGTCGGTAAATTTTATGAGTTTGTATTCAATTTACATATCACTCATGCCACGTTATTTTACATCTATTATACCCTATATATTACACCATATATATATAACCATTTAGAATACTCAATATTGATATTAAATCCTGTGAACTATTATAATTACTTTACCAGGTATTCCTTGTTTTACCTATATATTCTCTTTTTTTTATTATTATAATTTGTATATCTAGTCAAAATATGATTTATCCCAATTCTCAAAAAAATTAGTCAAGTCAATTATCAACAATCTAGACTATTATTCTATATTTCTTATTCGATAAATTAAATTTACAATCGTTAATAGAAGAAGTAAAGGAGCATGGCAAAAGAGCACTCAAATGTAATAAGAGAGAGACCAGAGGAAAAAAAAAAAGAATTAGCATTTATAAAGAGAGAAAAGAGCCAATAAGAAAAGGGGAGAGAAGGAAAAAAAATCCCAAATCTGTTCTTTATTTCTTTATCTCTGGTAAAAAGAAAAAAAAAAAGAATAATTACTATGATTATTTTCCTCCTTTAAATGACACCGAAGTGGGAGAAGGAAAATCTGGAATAAATGACTATCAGTCAATCGAGTTCAGTCTTCTTAATCTTCCAAGTCACTATCTCCCCCTTTATTTAAGCGTTTTGGATCAATTTTAATTCTCTTGCAACATCTCTTCATAAGGAAAATTCCCAGGAATCATTAAAAGTCTATTAATAATTGTAGACATAATGTATCGAGTCTCCAAGGCTTCAGGCATCTAATTTCATCCAGCACCAATCTTCCCCAGTTCTTTAGTGCCCCAGATCTTTCCTATTTTCAATACAGTTTGTTTCAAAGAAATATCAACTCTAGCTAGTCAGATGAAAATTCATATCACGTCCGATCTGTAAGCCCTGTCACACTGGCGAACGATGGCCAAAACTTTTGCTAAAAAGGACACCAGCGACGAGAAAGAATGTATCCATCCGGTTGTTATCGCTCTCAAAAGGGAGGAAAAACTTTGATAACCAGAGCGACACACGGAAAGTGAGATGGAGAGGCGCAGGGAGATGGAAAGCGGATATTGCTCCATGGAAGCCTAGTGGATGGGAAGCGGTGATGAGACTGGATGGCACATCTGCAGCTTCCGGGAGCACAGCAAAGCGATGCTGGACAGCGGTACAGCATGCAGAGCAGACGCCAAGCGAGATGAGCGTGCACAGCGGTATGCACAGCGGATGAAGTGGATGCAGAGCGGAAGCTAGCGGAAGCCTAGCAGAGACCTAGCGGATAGCCTAGCATTCACTCGCATGCAGGAGATGATTGCTCACCCCGCAGATATAAGGAAAGCAGCTCACCAAGCAGGTCACCATTCAGAGGAAAGACCTGCTTCAAGACACATTGACTTGCCTTGCCAGGCCTGCTTTCCAAGCCCTGCCTTGCGTGTCTGGCATTGCTGCCGCCTTGCTGCCTGCCAGCCTCCCTGCCAGCCTCCCTGCCTCCCTACCAGCCCCTGCCTGCCGCCCCCTGCCAGCCCTTTTGCTGCATGCCTGCCTGCCGCCTCCTGCCAGCCTTGCTGCCTGCCTGCACCTACCGCCTACCTGCCAGCTCCGCTGCCAGCCTGCTTGCCAGCCGCTGCCTGCCCAGCTTGCCTAGCTGGCATTTGCTCTTCCAGCTGTGCTGTTAAGAGTGTGATGCTGCATTTGGTGTCTGCTTACTCTGCTGAAGCGCTTCTGCTGTTGTCTTCTGCTGGCTGTTACTACTGCTGAAGCTGCCTTTCTGCTGTGCTTACTCTTGCTCGAAGTGCTCCTTGTCCTTCTGTTCTGTTTGGTGCTCCGTCCTGCTCATGCCCTGGTCCTGTCATGGCTCCTGTCCTGCTTCTTACTCTCTCCTGCTGATCCTGGATGCTGCGGGTGGTTCTGCTGGCGTGCTTGGTGCTTAGCTCTGCTGCTGCTGATCCTGGTCCTGTTGGTGCTGCTGGCTGCTGGGTGCTTACTCTGCTGCTGCTGATCTCTGGTGTCCTGCTGTGGTGCGGTGCGTTCGTCTGCTGCGTTGCTGGTCCTGGCTGGTTCCTGCTACCTTGGGTGCTGATGCGTGGTGTGGAGGAGCAGCGCCTACAAACTGGAAGCCCCTTCTGGATGAGGACCCATGTGGTCTTGCCACAAGGAGGAAGATGGACAATGTCACTCTCCATTCCAAGCTCCCCATGGCCCTCACCTACCAGAGCTTACGCTACCAGGAGTCAGCCAGCATAGGACAGCCCTTCCCAGTCCGGCACAGTCCACAGCCGACCACCGTTGCCACGCGTTCCACTGATGCCACGATGCACACCCACGGGCCACCATGCCCCAACGCCTTCCCTCACCCAGCTGCAAGACCGACAGCCCAGACAGTGCTCCTTCCTCCACCCACAGAATCACTGCCTAAGTACATCTGTATCTGTATGGCGGCTCACACCCAGCATGAGGAAGGAGCTCTCAACATTCACGGGGCCTGAGCCAGCTGTCTCTGAAGCTTTCTCAATCACCATGTCCCTGTTGTTCTTTCGGGCCAGGCACCCCAATGGCACTTTCAGGACCGCACTCCAGCGCAGCCAACTCCTCCACAGAACTGGACCCTTCACCCCTTGAATCTGGAACACCTCTGAGTGACATGAGAAGAGTGCCAGAGACTGTGTGGACTACTTGCTCATTTTATTTGTGACACTGACTGGTCATTTTTTCTTTTACGCCTTATTAATAAAGTTTATCTTGCTTCACACACTTTGCTTCATTTTTTGTATTAAATAAAGTCTTGGTGGAAACTTTTGAATGTTTTAAGCCTTTGGCATGCTTGATGGGATGAAGGGGATAGCTGTGGGAGGGCAGGTACCTTCGGATGGGATGGATATAGCTGGGATGGTTTAAATAGCAGTCGGGATGGGCAGGGATAACCTGTCTGGATGGAGTAATAGGTGGATGGGTTAAGAATAGCAGTGGGAGGCAGAACCTTTGGAGGTTAATGCTGTGGCGATGGGGCAGGGTCTTATGGATGGGTTAAATTATTGTGGGAGGGTTAAGAAAGCTGTGATATAAACTCCAGTGCGAAGATAGTGCGAACTCTATGGTCCAACCTCCCAGGCTGCCACACATATGGACCTTCTTATCAATAACATGTATAGCATTGATCCACACATTCACATAAACACAAACTCTTATTAAATGCACTGTTAGTCTGTAGCCAGACCCACATACATGCCCATCTCATCAGTGTGATGAGACAGCTGAAGGAAGCATCATTATATCATCTTATCAGTCTGTCTTGCCACGCCCCCGCTCCAGCTGGGGGAGTTCACCAGTTCTCAGGAGTTGCGCGTGCTTCTTCCCTTACACTTAGGCTTGTTGGGCCTGCACATCCTCATATCTATCAGATGATGCCCTTGCCTCCATCCCCAGCTCCAGTCCCCATTGCCTTGTTGATGTCACGAGCCTTTCTGCAATGACGGTAGCGGGGCACATGATGATTGTGCAGTATGCAGCAACGTTCCCGGATGTTCCTCACGGTCTCTGGGTATGCTTTTATGTGGTGGAGAAGTACTAAAACCTGGTTGGCAGGAGCAAAGCTTTCTCCACCACCCGCTTGCCCTGGACAGCTGTAGTTGTAAGATCCTCTCTTCACGGGTGAGGCATCTGGAGTGGTAGGGCTTCATGAGGTAAGTTCTGAGGAGAAGGCGTCATCCCCCACGATGAAGTTAGGGAGCACTCTTGTTGTGTTGGGCAGGGGTATGATCTGGGAAGCCCATGATGAGGTTGACTTCCTAGCCGTCTTGAGGTGACTGGCATTGTATATCACTGGGCATTGAAGATGACCCTTCCTGAAGCATCGATGTACATGACTTGTTTAGTCGAGCATCGACCATGCGAAGGATGATGGAAGAAGCCCTTCTAGTTGAAATAATTGGGACCCGACTTGCTGGCCCTTTTGCAGGCCACTGTGCTTCCCCTATGCTCAACAGTGTTGGGGAAGTCACCTTGATACCACTTGCTCTAGCAACTTTCTTCCCCTTCTCAGTGGAGGGGCACTTGGGGAGCTCCTCCATGTTAGTCTTCGATGATGGCCTGCCACATTCTCTGACACCAATGCTGAGTGTGTGTGCCACCCTCCAGCCATACTGCAATGTCCTGTAGGTGGTCCCTGAGGGCAGGTTGGCAAGAGTCAGTGCCACTTGGCCCTAGGTCAGGCTGGCCGGGAATTGGTCTCTGCTTGGTCAACCATGGGTCTCATTACGCCCATAACTTCGTCCAACATGGCTGGAGGATCTCATGAAGTTCTGAATGCACGAGGCAGGCTTCGTTCCTCACTCACCATTGTACAGTCGGTACTTCTGCTCTTCTCCCGATTCCATGTTCTGGACCAACGCTCTGCCGCCTCCTTTTCTTCCGTTGAACATGTTTGAAAGTAGCCTTTAGATGGTTCGCACTGTTGCAGAATGAATGGTGCTACCAAAAGAACGGTTACGATCCATGGTACAGACTGGAGCTGTGAAGAGCAAGTAGGTAGATTGAAGGCTGCAGAGGTCTGCCAGGCAGGCTGCTTAGTCTAAAAGTGGATCAGGTGAGTTGCTCTCCCCTGTTTTTATAGGCAATATAGGTTTTCCACGTATGTTCCTTTTGATTCTCTAGCCATCCTCTAGACATCCTTAATATCCGAGATAGGTCCCCTCTGCAAACGTTTTTCATTTTAATCTTGTTATGCAAGCTGCATCCGCTTTCATCCCTTTCTCCGTCCGTGCTATAATGCTGCACATCCGTTTCCGCGTCTCCCTTTGTCGTTTACCACTGGAGCGATTGGATTCGCGGTTGCCTAGCGGATATCGATGCGTAATGGATGGACGACGACTGCAAACGGATGTTCCCCATTATGCCTACGGATGAGCAGAATTGACCGCGTTGGATACATTTTTCCGCTCAAAAAGTTTTGAGCAGCTCAAAACTTTTGGCCGGTGGACTCAGCTCGACGGCATGCTTGGACGGATAGAGAGGAAGAAAAATGGACGCAGTGAGGTACAGAACGACAGCATCGTGTTAACCAATGGATGCATGTTTCTCTCCATTTTACATCCTCTTTCCATCTGGTGCAGTGTCGACATGGCTTTAAAGTTTCTAATGCTAGTAACACAGCTTCTTTCTTCGCAATCCACACTTTCACTTTAGCTTCAACAAATCATTTCGCCCACGCTCCTCTTCAACGGCTTTCAGCCGCTTTCTTTCAGCTTTCAAAAGTCACTTATATTAATCAATTGTCAGTTGGTAATCTTATCTCTTCACCTCTCCACCATTCTACTCCCTCAGCCATACGTCTTTCATATGATCTCACAAGTTATCACTTACTCGCTTTTAGTATTGGTGACAGTCCGGACTTCGGAGCCTCCATTAGCAGGAGGTTATCTCTTGATCATTGGGCTCTGGAGGGCTTCTCTTCGCTTCTGGGGGGTTGCCTTCCCCACACAGCAGCTAAAGTACTCCCCACACCAACATGAACCTCTGCGGGGTTCGAGCACCTCAAAGGGTCACACCAAATGTAGAAAAGGATTGACTGAAATCAGGAGCGGATCTCAGCCTCTCTACTCATCCTTGCCTGCCCCCGGAAGTCTCTCTGCACAGCCAGTTCTTAACAAGGCATGGACCAGTACTGGTACTGATACTGGTCCATGGCCTGGGATTTGGGGACTCCTGCTGTAAACCATCAAGGATATACTATTATATATATAAGTTGGTCCCATTTCTGAAAATGGGAAGAAATATCCATGTGGGAGGAAATCTACTTTCACAATGATTTGATAAGATTGAGCAAATGTTTTTAATTTAATAATCATATTGCAAATACCCATCTTTGCATACCTAATATATTTCTGTATATTTTCTTTATTCAGGGATATTTTTTTACACAGGATACTCTCCCCCCTCTGGTGTGTATCACATACAGTATTTCCAGATAAAGAACTACAAAATCCTGTTTCTTAAATCACCTTGAATGATTCTTAGTATAAAATAAACATGACAGATAAATGTATCATTTAGCATTCAATGGTTTGTATCTTTTCCAGGTTGTATTAAAATCTAAGCTTCTGAAACTCAATGAAAACCCGGAAAGATTTGCTAAAATAAGAAGCAGAGAACAAACGTGGACATCCTCTAGTTCAGTATCCCTGAAATATAGAAAACTTTTATGAGGCTCCATACTTTCTCCTATTTGGGCCATTGCTAATATTAACATTGTGGGTAACACAGTTGTTGGAACAGAGCAGGTATATGGCCAGAAGGTGCTCAAATTATTTGGCACATTGTTTCCATACTATATCCATACAGGAGGCCAACATCAACATCAACATTTATTCTTGACTGCCATCTGCCTTTGCTGAAAATTCCTGGCTGCAAGAAAATGAAAATGTTGGCTTAATTGCCTGTTTGTTCCCTGATGGGTAGGTACTTGCCAAAGGTGTGAATGAATAGATCAGGGAGTGTACAGGCTGTTCCACATTATGGGCCAGTTTGTAACTATTGTGAGCCAGAGGGTTGTGATTAATTAGATGCATAGAATTCACAAAAGTGGCATTTCACTTCCATGAACTTAATAAACTCCAGCTTACCTTACTGCAATATCCTCAGATGGTTGGGAATCATTAAGAGATGGACTCTGAAGGTTTCACAGTTGAATCTAGAAATCCAGAGAGTTGGAAAATACCCTGTCTCCATATAACAACATGCTATTCTGTTTCTTATATTTTTCTTTACATTTTTTCTCTATAGTTAGAATTATATATATTCCAAATGTAGTACTGATGATTCTCACAATACTTATAAAAGACTATAGAAACTACGGAAAAGAGACTTTGGAGCCTTAATATTTGTTTCAGTGCTGAAATGAAAAGCAGACAACCACCAGTTGGCCTTGCCAGATAGATGCCTATGGCTTTGGATAGTAAATAAAAGCATCTACATTGTCCTGAGGCCAGTGAGAAAGAAGATAGATATGCAGAATGTGAAGAAAGTACAAATGACTTACTTAGACTATGGGGAATGCTAGTGTTCATGAACCTAAATGTCTGAGATGTGTAAGTCTAGAACATTCTGATTATATTAAAAACATTTGAATCAAATTTTCTGCAAAATGTGTCATTGGCAAGACTAGAACATAAGGTCACTTTCTATGAGGTTCTGAGATAAACTAAGAGCTGGAAATAAAAAATCAAAAGAGAAAGCAGAAATAATGTTGAAAGGCAAATCAAAGTACAAGCCAACAGGGATATATGAACATGCTAGAATTGAAGAAGATCTTATCTGTTTTAAAAGCAAAATCCTATTATAACCCTGCAGTATAATATGAGTGCAGAGGCAGAATACAAATGGAAAGGATAAAAAATAAACAAACATGTTTTACTGGCCACTAGGAACCAATAATCACTCAACAGCTGTGGAAAGGAGTAGGAGTGAGGGATTGTCATTGAGAAGATGTTACTTATAGAACTGCTGTCCAGAGAGAATGGATGCTCCTAAAAAGCATGCTTATTAATCTTTAATCGATATTCATTGGATATCCTTGCTAAGACCGAGGTGTTAACTTATTTTTAACAAACATTATAAAAATAATAAAAATTCTAAAAGTGGTTTTCCTCCCTATATGAGCAATATGTCTACCTATCTAGAATTGCTATCATTCTGAACAGATATTGTTTGCCACAGATGTTAATATGCAGTCAACATCTGGTGTAATCAGAGATATATGCTGCCCTCAAATTAAATATGGGCCATATGGGTTCAATTGTCTTTATTTTGAAATTAAAATCATAGGGAACAAATGAATATAAATGAGTACATATTAATATTCATCCATGGGTGGTAGATGGATGACTACATCTCTGTAGTATCAGAGAGCGAAACTCACAATCCAAATCCCAACACATCCTTCTAACCCCAAAATCATTTATGCTACATGATTTTTTTTAAAGTTAAATAACATGAAATAACAAAATGAATAAAATATTAATGAGAAGATAGAAACAAAAAAAAAATTTGGAAAAGTGATGTTGGTCTGATGTGTTACTTTTTCTTGTACTTTTTAATAAGGAAAATCTTAATATATCCCTCTTAAAGGCTGTTATTTCTGGATTGTTTGTCAATGTCTTGCTGGCCATTGTCCTCAAAAGATCCAATATTTTATTCATTGAACAAGTTCCAGGTATTGTTAGTACAACAAAATCAGCCAGGCCATCCAAAATTATTTCCTTCCTGGTTGCTATTATGTTAATTAAAATTTATTTTATTTTATGTAAATGTTATATTTCATACAACTAATTTTAATTTACATTATACAGGCTTATTGATTTTAAGTTGAGGGACCATAAATAGTCAAGGAAGAATGTAATATTTATGAATAAATGGAAAAACACAACAAGTCATTAAGAAAATGCAATGTTAAATATGGAATAGAAATGGAGTTCTTTCATAATATTGAAATAATATTAATATCAAGTCATAATATTGCATGGTGACCCCCAATGGGTGAGTCATCAAGTGATTAATTGTTTCTGCTTTTATCTTGCAGTTGTTATAAATCCCACTTCTACATCTAATTGCAAGGGACTCTGGACAACAGAGTCCTTTGAGTTGCTGGACAACATCAAAACAACAATTATCTTGAGATAAAAGCCTAATCAATATCAAAAATCAAAACCCAAGATAGGTGCCCACAATCAATCAAATGAGGTAAGAGTCATCCTGAAATCAAGAACTGCATAAATGGAAACTGTACATGCTTCCTGGGGAATGTATTTCACAGGTGAGTCCTAACCACAAAGGTGGGATAGGCAGGTTCATTTCTGGTAAAAGTTATGCAGTGGAATAGTGTGTGAGAATGATTGTCTGTACTACGTAAGCTTAGCCTAGGGCGCCCAGCGCAGCTGACAGGCGGACCCTCCTTCCCGGCGGCACAGCTCTCACCAAGGCAGCAAGCGCCTCCCCGCTGGACCCTCCGCTCATCCTGCCAGGGCCGCGCCAGAGCCATGTGGACTGGACAGAGCCAGGAAAGTGAGCCGCGGGTGCGTACCTGCCTCCTCCTGCCCCTCGTTCCCAAATCTCACCCGGGCGAGCAGCGCTTCGCTTGCTCTGCAAAGCCGTGGCTTCACCTTCAGCAACAGGACGAACTGCTACAGCCTTCTCCTCCTCAGCCACAACCAATGCCGACCTGCAGGAGAGAAGAGATGAAGAGGGAGAATACCTCATCGCGGCGAAGTAGCCTTCCTCTCGGAAGCGCAACGGGAGCGCCTGAAGCCCAAGTGTCTCCTCAGGCTCTGGCAGTTGCAGCGAGGAGCCCCTGACTGGGCCGCATCTGGCTCGCGCCAAATGCCCGGCGGTTGGCTCTATACGGCGCATGGAAGCGAAGGAAAGGAAACAATGGTGGTGCTGAAGGTCTCCCATCTATGAACGTGCCCCACCAACGTCACGGCAGCACCATATCCGGGCATTGCAAATACTCTCACTAAATGCAAGCCCCCCAGCACCATTCCCCCCATTCATGTTTTAATATGGGCCTAATTTGAGGGGAGGGGCTTAATTTGATTTTATGCCAATAAAACATGGTGGGGCTTCCTATTGGTGGAGGCCGTATTGTTGGAAAACACGGTAGTAGAAGATATACATTTTATCAGCCAAGATTGTTCTTACTATTGTTGAAAAACTCCTTATTAAAATGGTTTAGATGTAAACTTAAAGATTTCATCAAAAATATTAATTAATCTGTCTAAATATCAGACTACTCCTGTCCTTACTGGGCAGGAGGGGGGAAGGGGCACTATGCCCAATCCTGATATTTTATTGGCTTAATCCATAGTTTCCCAGTGTAACTGTCTCACTGAGAAAGTTGGATGCGATCCATCAAACATTTCTGTGCCATTAAATATAATTTTATGCTTTGCTGGAATAACCAGATGTTTAGTACTGCTTTGAACAGATGTCTGTGCTTTTGGAAGGTTATAAACCTATTTACACTAGCAATAAACCACATGAGTATTTAAATAATAACAGGAATGAGCCATCTTAACTTTTCCTTCCCTTCAAAACACTCATTTTGGGGGGAATGAATAACGTTTAATGGGCGTGATGCTAGCACTAAATGGTATCTACCTAGTTTGAACTTTGCAGTACCATCATTCATAAATCTTCACATTTCTATGTACTTTTTGTGGCTTACCTCATCTTTGCTCTTTTCTCTTCTCCCATTTTCTCTATTTCTATATCTTGGGAATTGAACTCTTCAAATGGGTGAAAGTTTTACTGTGAATATCTTTTGTTTTGCTGTGAAAATGAAAAGATACTAAACATTAAATAAATAACAGAAATGGTTTCCCTTTGAACCAGAGAAGATATCACCAGCTTTGCAAATGGCTGAATTGGCTGTTGAAGTTTCAATGAGCAGGCCGACATATTTTCTTTCTTTAATGACAAACTTTTACTGCTCTTGGATATTCTGTCTTGGAGAATCACATTTAAAGGTTATTGCAAATGGGGCTGTCATGTTGGCTTCTATGAAACAAAATATTTCTGCTTTCAAAAGACTTTTCTACAGGCAAAGAAAAATTCCAGAAGTCAAAGAAATAAAGCTTCCTAATTTGTGGGTAGACTAAAATGAGGAAAGAAGAGAGGAGGAAATATTTTTCTGCCTTCCAACATTTCTGCTTTCTAACATCTCTGGGTAGCTTGACAAATGTTTCCCAGCTAGAGAAGATCTTTTGGAAGACCAGGAGGCCAAATTATAGCTACTGCACTTGGGCTGTGGTGTTGTGGATCACCAGCAGCTGATGCAGATGGCAGAGGTATTGGACAGTGAGGATGAAAGGGAACCAGTCAGGGAGTCTGGCAAGGACTTGGATGAGGGTCCTGCATCAGATGCAGGGATGGAGCCAGGACCATCTGAGGGTGGGGTGCTGCCTTCGGAACCTTTGGAGTCTGGCAGCAGTGAAGCAGAGGACCCCAGGGAGCCTGTTCTGGGTGGGTGGGTGTGCAGGGCTGCTAGAAGGAGAGAGCAGCTGAAGCAGCAGAGGTGACTCAGGAGTAATGCCAGAAGGTGATTGCCCCTCCCATCAGGGATAAAAGTCAGTCCTCAGTGACATGCTCTTTGCAGGAAGCAAAAAAGTTCATTAGATTCTGATTCCTCATTGAAGCCGTGCAAATTCTGGTTTGTCTTTGCTGAAAGTTCTGTCGGTATATATTCTAATTAAGTAGACTTCTGTTTCTTGGCAGCCTTCTACAACCCTGAAGGCATGAGCTTATCTCAGAGAATTGTGTCTAATGAGTTTTGGCTAGGAATGCAACAAATTCCCAGTATTGCATTAAAAAAGGTTTGATTTTACACTCAGTTTGTGTTTCCTGAATTTGGACAAAGCTTGGCTCAGAACAAGTGGTTTAGACAACTACTAGTTTATTTATTTTTTATTTATTTTATATCCTACTTTTATAAACAGCTCAGAGCTATGAACACATCTAATACTGCTTTCTCCTATTTTCCCACAACAGTAACCATGTGAGGTGAATTGGGATGAAATAGATGACTGGCTCTAGGTCACCCAGCTGGCTTTCAAGGCTAAGGTGGGAAATCACGACTCATGACCTCCTGGTTGTTGGCTTAACCACTAGACCAGGAGTGTCAAACTCATATCATCATGTGACATATCGTGACTTTCGCTAAACAAGGGGTGGGCGTGGCTAGAGCATGATGCATCCAGCCCTCAGGCCACAAGTTTGACAACCCTGCACTAGACCAAAGTGGAGCTAATGCTGCATCCATTGTCGCTGTAATGAAGTCCATTCACCAAATCTTCAGGTTTCTAGGCCAGCATGTTAACCAAACTGGCAAGATAGAGGAAACTAACCTTGAATGCCATCTATTGATTATTTTGAGTACTGTATCCCTGATCTGGTACCTACCCACAGGGCTTGCCAACTTTGGCAACTTTAAGACTTGTGAACTTCAAGTCCCAGAATTCCTCAGCCAGCCAAGAGGAATTCTGGTGAATTTTGGAAGCTGAAGTTCACAAGTCTTAAGGTTGTCAAGGATGGAGACCCCTGCCCTACCAAGTCAGTGAAAGAGATGTTCTAATGTAGCTCTTCTGAATAGAGGTACTCATCTGTAATATACAAAGAGTTTCATTTCAGTTTCAACCTCTTTGTCAATTTTGTTACCTTTGTTTCAAATCTTTTGCCTTGGAAATGTCAGGGAAATTTGAATGAGAGAAACAAAGGGAAGGGAAACAAACAAAGAGAGAAACAAAGGGAATTGAATGGCAATGAGAGTTTGATTTCCTTCCTATAGTTTATTAGCTGGAGATTAAGACTATTGAATTCAAAAGTTCTGAACCAGCTGGGCAGCAGAAGCAAAACATGACAACATACTCTGGTAATAATAAGAACCATTCACTTTGAATTAATTGTATTAGCTTTGGTGAAAGGAATATCTAACTTCAGATTCTTCCTAATGAGTGTTTCCTCACCTTCCTCTTCTTTAGGTAGAAGAAATTACATAAAGGAAGATTTTCATGAATATCATATCATGAGCAACATTCATGTTAAAAGATCATGTAATATTGATATGTGCTCATATCAATAGAACACCAATGTTCTATGATTGATCAACATTGGTTAACATCTAATATAGCCGTTACTTTCATTTCTACCTGTTGTTTTTAATGTTGTGTTTTTAAACAAGACTGATGTTTGTTTAAGAAGGAATTCCTCTCATGAAGGTGGATTATAATATTTCAGATATTTTAGCTGGGAGATGGGATGTATTTACTATGTAAGGTGATAAAAGTAGACAAAACTCCAAGCTTTCTAATGAAATAAGATGTTAGGGTACAGGAGAGATAAAATAAGTTATTTTAATTCACAACATTCATATCTGCTATTTTTGGATATAAACACTGTCAGATGTAGTGATGGTCAACAATTTAGACAAGTTTAAAAGGGGGTTAAATAAATTCATAGAGAGACTGAATGGCTCTCATTACTGCACTTGTTCTACTGTGGGGTTTTATAGATCAGCAGTTCCTAACCTTTATCAGAATCAACCAGAGTTAAATGTCCAATACATCTAAAATCATCGTCATTTATTTAACATATTTATATAGCGACCCATCTTACAACCAACTTGGAGTAGCTCCTAAACAAAAGGAAAAAACAACAACATAAAACCATGAGAAGCGAACTGTCTTCAAAAGAAAAAACAAGGAAGTCCAGTTGCATCCTGAAAAAGAAACTGAGAATCTCTACAGATTTTTAACATAAAACCATAATAAAGCTATAAAACTAAATATATTAAAACACTAAAACAATATACAAACATTTAGCAATTAGTCACCCACTGACTCAATTGCACATCAAACAGGGCTAGTTTTTTCATTTTGTATCTGAAGTCAATCTTTGTGGGGATGCAAGGTTTTTTTTTTTCCAGTCTCAGAATCCATCAGCCTGAGATTAATTTTGTCTTTTCAAAAGTATCAGGGGTTTTCTGGAATGACGCTGGAGAAAATATGTATCAAACCTTTTTACCCTAAATGAAAATAAGCTTTGGGTTCTTGAAAGTGACTGAAACTAAGAACGTTTGCCTTTTTGTTCAGTGGAATTCAACATTGCTTATATATGTTTTTCATGAGGTAATTATATTTGATGCAGGTTTAATGCTTGTTGTATTCAACATGCTTGAAATAGTAGCACAAAGGGGATTTGCCTAAGGAATGTTTGTGTCTTCACACATCTGACAACATCTCGCATTTCTCCTTATCCCTTTCCAAGCTGGTTAATGTTTGACAAGCATACAGAATATATGATATGCTTGAATATCTTTAATGAGACTGGTTGGTGTTTAAATACTCTATGCTTCATATGAACTTATTTCCTGGCTGTTTATTCACACCAAGTCTCATAAACAGCATAGTTGTCTTTTGTGGAGGTTTCAGTTTCTGAAAGACTGCTGGGTGCCCTCTTTCTAAGAAGGTGAATAACATTATTTGACATCTGCTAATTAGTCCTGAGGTCCTTAATGAAACTACTAAACTATATTTATGCACAAGATTCTCCTAAACTATTGATCCTAAGACAGTTTTAAAAATTAAATATGTCATACTCATTTAAGGCCCAGTCCCACTGGCTGACGGACGCAAAACGTATACATAAAGGACACAGTGGACGAGCAAAATTTTGGTGGTGGCTCCATCCATTGTCATCCGCTCCAAAAAGTGGTGAAAATTTGCATAAACAGAATGGAAAAGAAGGGAAAAGA
>BHFT01048367.1:0-33067 GCA_004320025.1 Laticauda laticaudata | reverse complement strand
CTATCTATCTATCTATCTATCTATCTATCTATCTATCTATCTATCTATCTATCATCTATCTATCTATCTATCTATCCATCTATCTGTTGTGTATAGAAATTAGAATACTCCAAATACCTAAATCTGATTGGCCGAGCAGGCCGCTATGAGATTGGAAAGTAAAGTACCATTGCAATTGGCCCACCTAACGGCGGAAATCTTAAAGAACTGTCATTGGCTGCAAGCGCGAGCAGCTGCTATAAAAAGGGCTGCCATGGCTTTGGCAAATGTTCTGTTACAAGTCACTGAGTTGTTTGAAGAAAGAGCTGTTTGTTGGAACACCGGTCTCGTGTACCTTTCTTCTCAGAATAGAACACTGGTGACGAGGATGGATTGTCATAGAAGAGTGAGACCGAAGCACGCGGCAACAAGAACCGAGCAACCAAAATGGCTGGTAACAATGCGCCGCCTGCACCGTTCAATCCAGCCGAAGAAGATTGGGAGTCATACACTGACCGCTTCCTAATGTTCCCAGAAAACATCGAGCTACAAGAAATAACCAACCAGAGGAAGAGAGCCATATTCCTCAAGCACTGTGGCCCTGCCGTCTTCAAAATAGCCAAGGCGTTAGCCAAACCGTGGGACGTAAACAAATGGGACAGACAGACAGACAGATAGATAGATGTGACTTGCTTAGTTAAAAAAGATGAACCACATTCCCAATAAATGGCAAAAATGGTATCTGTGGGGATGTATGTGTGTTACACACATGACACATGATGACGACGATAACAATGATGGAATGGAAATTCATTAGGTTTACTATGTTTAGTAAAACAGTGTACATTTGATCTACCCATCTAACCATTACTCTGCTCTTTTGACAGGGAACAAAACATCCCTTCTTCTCCCTTTTTAATATTTTTCTATTTGTCAAATTGATAGTTTTTAAATGGAAGAGGAAACTTTCTATCGCTCTCCTAACCTACTGTCCAAGATTGGACATAATCTGCAGGGTATGTTAACACAAACTGAATTTCCACAGGGTTGGATGTTCAGACATGAACTGTTCATACATGTTGCATTCGCTGCTACGTACTACAATGCATGTGTAGTAATTGCTTTTTTAATAGATGTAAACACACTCAATTCCTGCAAATGAAGAGAATCCTGGGTCCTCATAAACACATTTTGCATGTACTTTCACGTCACAGAAATATGACCTGTATGGTTTGCCAGATGTTTGGCAAGTGAACACAGATCCAATTCTTTTTTTAAAAAGTTTAGTTCACACAATAAGCATTTGGTAGGATGGGAAAAAAAAATAATTCAATACATTCAATGCTCCATTACAATTTTCCCCTGGTTGGAACACTTCAGCTAGATCACAATTAACAGAGAATCGAAACCACTGCACAGTATTTCTTTTAGATTTATAGCCACCAACACCAAGTCAAAAGATTTAGAAAGGAACATTTAGGATCCTGTTAAAATTTTTTACAAAAGCTTTAGTTAAAGAAGAAAATCCTGTACTTATGAATTAATTTATAAATACAAAAAAACCCCAGCAAATTTCTCTCTCTGTCTCTGTCTCTCTGTCTCTCTCTCTCTCCCCCCATAGATGTATGTGTGTGTTGCAATTGTATATTAACATTCAGAATCTCACACCATCACAAACAACAATAACAATAATATTGAAAGTATAAAAACACAATAATCAAAAATGGGGAAATCTGCATTTCAGAATGCATTTGGAATCAGACCCCAGCTGATCAACCTATCAGAAAAAAATAATTTTAAGAAGCTTCTGGAAGGTGACTATAGTTAGGGTCAAACACACTTTTCACAGGAGGCCATTCCACAAGACTGAAAATATCATTAAGATAGCTTCCAATCTTCTGCTCCTCTGACATCCCAAAAACTGGGAACAACAGCTTCTTCTCCTGAAAATGGAAGACAGCCAGTTCCTTTCTAAATTATAAATTATAATATTAAAGGTTTTTTCACTCATTTAAGATATCATTATGTCCGTTAATCATTCAGAGTCAAAATGATCCTTTCCATGACTCAATCTAATCATTTTAAATCATAAGAATATCCCTGCTGGATGAAACCAAGGCCTTTTAAGGCTAATAGTTTTTTTTTTTCAGTAACAACACCAGTAATGTATTGGAAGTACAGAAGATGTTCCTTCATGCAGCATTAGTATTTTGTGCCTGTTTCTTAATAATATAAGGATGATCCTGAACATGCAAACATTATTTAGCATCATGATTAATAATTATGATTATGTTGTCGATAAATTTGCTGTGATTTAGTTTGACTGATTTGGAACCATGATCATTCTACATTCTACAATTGGGAAATTAAATCAATTAGAAACTTCTAAATATTGGAAACATTTATATAATACAGCCTGGAGAAGCTAAACAATGGAAGCATTTGAAGCACTTTTTACATATGTTATAAAGAAACTGCATTTAAAAATATTATTTGATTAATCGTATGACCATAAGAACTTAGACCTGCTAGATTATTTACTGAAGGCAGAACAAATAACCATGAACCAGTTCAGCCAGTCATAGATATTTGTTTAGTTGAGTAATAATTAGCAACTGAGTTACAGAATTCCAAGTAAGATAGAGAATACTGAAAGATTTACAAATGGCAGGGCTCAACCCTAAATCATTTGGCCATATCATCAGAAATTGTATTAGTGATAGTCCAAAAGCATCTGAAAGGCAGCAGGGTAGGAAAGTCCCTGAAGAAGGAGAGACTTTGAGAAATCATCTGATCCAGTCTCTTACCCAATTCACAATTACAGTATTAAGCACTAACAGATATCCATCTTAAGTTCTGTTGCAATAAATCCAGTGAAGGAGAGTCCATCATCTCCCAAGGCAAGCTGTTCCATTATTGAATAATTATTACCTTTAGGAATTATTCATTATGTCCAACAGAAATCTATTTCTTAAAGTTGTTATTTCTTGTTAAGTCTTATGATGCAACTCTGAACAATTCCGCCCTGCTTCTACATTACAACTATTCAGATAAATGAAGATACATATTTTGGCTCCCAACATCTTCTCTATAATAAATATATGCAGTATTTTCAACCATCCTTGTTTTTCATTCTAGACTCCTTATCAATAGAAGATAATATTTATAGCTTAAGGTTGAACTGTAGGGTCCATGGAGCTCACTGAGCTTGGTTGTTTGCCTGCAGATGTTTCATTATCCAATTAGGTAACATCTTCAGTGCTAGTGAGTGCAGAGTTCACCCTCAGTTTATAAACTTGTCCTGGCAATGTTGTTGATGGGGATTTGATTTTCTTTTGGTAGTTCCTTGATTAAAGTATTGTTTTCTTTTTGATTGTTTGTCTGGTGTTAATCTCTGCTTATCTGGGTTTTGTTACTGATATTCTTGTCTTTTTGTTTCCTTTTAGCTTCTTTAATAGTCTTTTTTGAATGATCTTAAATTTGGCTTATTTTTATGTGTTTGTTGATGGTTGATTTTTCTGAGGGCCAGGCTTCCAGGAATTCCCTAGCATTTTGGATTTAGCTTGTTCTAGGACAGGCTTGTTCTAGGAATTATCTTCTTCTATGACTGTTCTAAAATCTCAATTTAATTGAAGGCCTCATCAGAGCTGTAGTTGACCTTGGGGGGCTGGGTAGGCATGGCCAACTGGGTGGGTGTGGCTGACTGGGTGGGCGTGGCCAGTTGATGCCACTCCCCAAACTACTGGTATGCTTCCTCTTTGCACTGGGTAGACCAGGCTGAAGCCATGCTGGCCTGATGTTTCCTCTTTGCATTGGGTAGATGGGGCTGAAGTGATGTGGGCCGGCCCCATGGGCCGTATCTGACCACATTGCAGGCTGGATCTGGCCCATGAGCCTTGAGTTTGACACCCCTATTCTAGGATGTTCACAGTTTCCCAGATGAGATTATGGTTGTATTATCCATGTGTTTTGGAACTACAGGCATACTTCTATTTCTTAAGACTTGTATGCTATAGGTTTAGTCCTTGATTTTTATTTTTTTTTGGTTTGTTTAAAAACTCTTTGGACAAGCTCAAAGTGAAGCTGAACAGTAAGAAATAAGTCATTTTGAGGGGATACCTCAAAGAATTAAAGGTAAAGAATTTGTGTATTCCAGACTGGGGAAAGTCACCAACTGAAAGAGAAGCTGTAGCCAGGAAAAAGAACTGGGATTATTCACTGAATTCAATGTTCCTCAGCAACAAATGCCAGAAATCAAATTCTAATATGAAATTATTTTTGGGAAGCCTCTTGACATCAATGCAAGAAGAGAGGCTGAAAAAGATAAAGAAGTTCCTTATCTTATTCTTCTGAGTTACTTCTGAATATTATCTTGTTTCCCAGAGTTTAAACAATGTTTCTGCTCCCTTTACCTAGGTAACAGACCCAGCATATTTCCATCAAGCTCATCTTCCTTACAGGTAATCCTCATTTTACAATTGCAATTAAATAACTACTGTTATTTCTCTCTTTAAAACACAGACAGAATTCCATCAATTTCCACATAAAATTTAGCCATAATAAAGGGTAAGGATATGCTGCCAATGGGTAGCCCAGTCACAGATATTTGGGGAAATGGAGTAAGAAAATGCTTTATTCAGTGAACTGACGAGACCAAGTCGTAAGCTGCATTTTCCTCCAGAATCAGAAGATATCCATGCATGAAAAATTTATTTTATTTATTTGTTTGTCAAGCAAGTATTAGATAACAGGAATAAGTATAAAAATGATTTTTAACACATGAAATGGATACAAATAAAAGGGAACATTAGGAAAGGGACAGTAGGCATATTGGTGCGCTTATGCATGCCCCCTACAGACCTCTTAGGATAGTAGTACAGTCTAAGGTTAAAGTTTTTGAGGTTTGGGGGGAAGAAACTACAGAGTCAGGTAGAGTATTCCAGACATTGATCACTGTTGCTGAAGTTGTATTTCCTACAATCAAATATATATATCTATTGTGTGCTCTTGTACTGTTGTGGCTGAAGCTAAAGTATTCATTGATGGGTAGGACATTGCAATAGATAATTTTACGTACCATGCTTAGGTCAGGCCAAAGGTGGCATAGGTCTAGGTTGTCTAAGCCTAAAATTTCAAGACTGGTAGCATAAGGTATTCTGTTGTGAGTAGAGGACTCTTCTCGTGAAATATTTTTGGGCAATTCAGTCACAGATGTTGGGGAAATGGTGTAAGAAAAGTCAACTTAGTGATGGATGGGTGGATAGTTGGATGTATAGATGGATGGAGGAAGGAAGGAAGGGATTTTCAACATCATTGCATGAACAAATTTTCATAGAAGAGACAAAATAATTGAAAAGAATATTTAAAAGGTGTTGCTGTCTTTGATCTGTGATCAGTTGATTCAGAAATCTATAGCATTTATTTAAGAAAATGGAAAGGTGTCAAGCTTCCACATAATATGTCCCCTGAAGTAAAATCCAAGGCATCCATCTTTTCTTTAAAATATGTTTATTAGGAACGTATCAAATTGGCAAGAACTTGGTGTAATTCCGATTCTGGTCAGATTCCGGAATTATACACCAAGTAAAAAGCAAAAGTTGAAACTTCCCCCCCAGAATCACAATCTCTAATCAATCTCCAATCAAAATCCATCAGTCTTGTGACTCCAAACTCCACTTTTCTCCAGGCATCTCCTCTGTTCCCATGGAAAAAATGCCACCTAGACATAACGTTCCCCCAAGAGATTCTATAACCTGCTTGTCAACAACTAGAGAATGGCGAGCCTGAAATACCATTCAATTCCTTTGCAAAAAAGCCTAAAGGAAGCTAAAAAGAGAATAAACAAAGCTAGAATAAAATATGGCTACACATATGTCATCTTTAGGGTTGACAAAAGGATACTAATTTTCCAGAGGGGTGTATCTGTTAATTTAAAGAAATCTTGCAGTTAATTACAGTGGAACTATGTTCTCATTGTTTTATATGGGATTTATTTTATTTTATTTTATTTTAAAAAAGAATCATGCCTATGGCCAAATTGTCTGCGTATTGGATTGTTAGCAGCATTAACAGGGATTATCCACCTTTCCACTCTTGCAATCCCATCGTGAAAAACAGTGGCACAAGAGTACAAAGAACAAAGATCATTCAAATTATTTTGAGATTTGTTCCAAAGGAACAGTTACCTCAAAAACTTTTCTGTGAGACTATTTTGTTCTGGATTGAAAACACATTTTATGCACATTCCTCATCTCCTTTTAGTGGCCCCCTAATCCCTTGTGGGGTGGAGTCTAGGCAACTGAACAGAGCTGAGTGTTTACTGACTGGATGCCCTTTCTGTAACCAATGAGGAGTTATATTCAACAGATATACATGCCCAGAAAGAGAAATATCTGCCCTTACCTAGGATCAAACTCATAGCCTTTTGATCGTGAGGCAAGAACTTCACCTCTAGGCCACCCCCCACTTACCTACCTTTATGCCCTGATAACATCATATTTAAAACAGAAATCTGTATGGTTAGGGATCAATTGTAACACAGAAATATTTTTAGTTGCACTTTCTGCTGCTATTTATTTCTGAATATAAAAGACTCATAATGCTTAAGCCAAACATGTATTTATTTCCATATTATATACAATGTATAATGTACACCTCCGTCATATTCCATATACCTGTATATGCTTAAAGGCTCATTGAAGAATTGTCCAATTTTTCTTTTCCCCCAGAACATTTCCTAACCCAGGAATATTGTACTGAGATATGGCAATTAGAATTGCTCTTTCCCAACTCTAGAAATTAGCAACAGATTTTCAAATGGTGGTATAAAAGAGTGACCTACAAGATGACAGAACCTAACAACAAGTTTAAAACCATTTTGAAGATGTTTTCTTACTTTCCTCACAAAAAATTGACTTCAATTAATTATAATGAAATTGCAAGTTGTCTTCTGTTAGTCCGGACCTAGCCATTGCTTTTAGGGAGGTATTTTGATTGTTACCTGAACAAAATGACATATTTTAATATTTATTCTTCGGCTGGATTCATAATTCTCCCTAGAAAAATGATGCTGCCCGTTGACTTAGCTATACTTATCATCAGGAAAGGTCTGTCAAATGTGATAAAAAGTGAAGGTTTGATTCTAGCAGAACGTAGCATAAATTGTATAACAGTGACAGCTGCTGCTTCTGTACCACTCTCATGAATATTCAGCATAGTTTTATGAATGGCCTGTAGTAAAAAAATAGTTTTAACCAATAAAAGCTTTATCTTACATTAGTCATGTAATAATGTATGGATATTATAATAATCTTTGTCTGAGGATTTTTCCCCATTAAATATCCTTGAAGTAATTGTTCTGTTTGACATAGTATTAAAGCATATGTATTAAGGCATCTCACCTTATATATCCAAAACTAAAAAAAAAAAAATTGGGGGGAAATGTATATGGCAGGTTAGAATATATCTGGTGAAAGAAATTAGCAGGGCCAGTGCTTTGGCTCTTGGAAAGTCACTACATCCAATTTATGAGGGGAGTTTTGGGGAAGAGTGGGATATGTGTATTTGTACATATGCACATGACACAAACATATCAGAGGTGGAATTCAACAGGTTCTGCCCAGTTCTGGAGAACTGATAGTGGAAATTTTGAATAGTTCAGAGAACCGGCAAATACCACCGCTGACTGGAGATTTTACAGTATCCTTCCCCTGCCACACCCACCAAGCCATGCCCGCAGAACTGGTTGTTAAAAAAAATTGAATCCCACCACTGATATGCATTAATAGTTATTTTGATGATTATTATGTTGGAAGCTGTTAAATAGGGCTTTTGTGTTCATGTTCATGAGTTGAAGAGGATCTGTGTCAACTAGGGAAAAGACTGATTTTTTTTAAATTTGTGCATCTTTTAATTGATAGAAAAATGGGATAGAAGCAGTCCCACAACCTGAACCCATTCAGCCATGGGCTTAACAGGTGACAACCATTCAAAGTCTGGGAGCAAGTGCAGCTTGTGGAGCAGAAGTGTAACGTGGGTGTATCAAGACATACCTCTAACTGCCCGTGCCACTACATTATGGACCTGTTATAGCTTTAAGATAAGCTTCAACTGGTGTACCCCAAAAGTTATGGGCAACACTCCCCCCCTCATCCAATTATGGCTGCCACCTGTTTTGTTTGAAAGAGACATGAGTTTAGAAGGACCTCTGGATTTTGAAAATTCTGTTTGGTATAGTGTGCCCCCATCTCTAGAACCAAAGATGCAAAAGAACTGGATTCAGTGGGCCTTGAGAAATGCACTATTAGAGATGGAGTTGAGTATCATTAGCACATGAGAGCAATTTGGTGTAGTGATTAAGGCATCAAACACTATTCAATTTAAAGAGAAATACTTGGATATTTCATTTGCTCTGCAAATTATGCTATTATTAGTATATGAATCAGAACGCAATTCTCCTTCCATTTTAACACAACTCTCTCTCTCTGTGTATATAGATAGATAGATGTAGATAGATAGATAGACAGACAGACAATCAAAGAAAAGAAGCAACAGCAATGAAGTGGAAGCCTGTCTCAAGTGTTCTTCATATTTGTTTAGATGGAGGCTAGAACTAAGCTTTCAAAATTTTTTGAAAGTATTTGATTCGAGGAAAAGGGCAATACCGCCAGATACCAACCTCACTCCCATACATACTTTTGAAATCTTCAGATTGCATTCTCCCGTGATTCCAGATAAATCACTTGTGTTGTTAAAGACAGCTGTCAGTCCCATTCTTTGTAACAAGTCTTTGACGTTGTAAGATATAGAAATGGTAAACTTAGGAATGTGCAGATTTATATTTCTGGTTAACCAAAACAAAGAAAACAATCCAAATATTATATTTTCAGTTTTGTGACCGTAGTTCCAGTTTCTTTATTCAGATAAGTTTGCAAGCAGAGATGCCATGCAGAGAGATAGCTGTTATGTCCTTATATTGTCTCTCTCTCTCTCTCTCTCTCTCCCCTCCCTTTCTCTCTTCATCAATAGTGTCATCACAATTGTTGGTCAACAATCAGGAATATCATCTTTACAAATTCTATAGTCATATCTCATTTAGGTGTGAACATTTTTAAATTAAAATTATTTGGTGCTTACCCATGTACATAGTCCTCGGCTTACAATCAAAAGTGAGCCCAAACTTTCTGTTGCTAAGTGAGACATTTGTTAAGTAGATTTTGCCCCAATTTACAATCTTTCTTGTCACAATTGTTAAGTGCAGTTGGTAAGTTAGCACAATTGTTAAGTGAATCCCTGTGGTTGTTAAATTAGTAATCCAGATGAAAAGTGAATCTGTCTTCCCCATTGACTTTGCCTGTCAGAAGATCACAAGAGGTGATCACATGATCATCGGAGACTGCAACCATCCTAAATAGGAGTCAGTTGTCAGGCACCTGAATTTTGATCACATGACCATGGGGATGCCACAGTGGTTATAAGTGTGAAAAATGATCATAAGTCACTTTTGTCAGTGCCATTGTAACTTTGAATGGTCACTAAATGAACCTTTGTAAGTTGAGGACTATCTGTATGTAGTGTTGTATCTAGATTTCAGAAAATTAGAAGTAATCACAGAAATATTTTTCTGCTTAATATAGACTTGATAATTTGTTAGAAATAACTCTTGAAGGATTTGTGGCCAATCTCGCATATAATGTTTGTACAATATAAAAGTGTTTGATTTTATAACAAACTAATGAGTCGAGGTGGTGCAGTGGTTAGAGTGCAGTACTGCAGGCTACTTCATCTGACTGCTAGTTGCAGTTCGGCGTATCGAATCCCACCAGGCTCAAAGCTGACTCAGCCTTCCATCCTTCCGAGGTGGGTAAAATGAGGACCCAGATTGTTGGGGGCAATATGTTGATGCTGTAAACCACTTAAAGAAGGCTGTAAAAGCACTATAAAGCAATATATAGGTCTAAGTGTTATTGCTAATTCAAGAAATAAAAATTTAGAAGAAAATTAGTAACAATGTTGAGAAAAGACTTACTTATACGTCAAGGAGGTTGTCCATTTATACAGGGTTTCTGTCACCAAAGCTGCCTCCACGCGTTCTAACTTTTCTTCATCCGGTAGAATAAACAATGCCATAACATCTCCTTTATAAGGAATTTCTACCACCCAGCAAGAAAGATCTTGATCACGGAAAATGTTATAGTAGTCTGTGTGTCTCATCAAATCAATCTCCACTGTTGTGTTTGCATTTACAAAGAAGTCTTTTTTTCTGGTCAAACGAGTGTCAAAAGGTTTTTCCCAGGAAGCTTGAAAAAAGAAAAGAAAATCAGGGTAGTGATTGTGGAATGGTGGGGATGGAGGGACATAGATTAGATAGGAGATAATCTGAGTAATTAATTCCCCTCAAAGTAGGAATTAATTACTCACTAATATTTCTTCTTTTTCACTCAACCAGGATAGAAGGGTTACAACTGTGTGTTTTGGTAAGATCAATGCTTTGATCATCTTCTTTGATAGGCAGGAATTTTTCCAAAGCATTCAGGATTTCCTGAGATTTGTTGAATCTCTGATTGTGGAAAGTTCTGATCTTGTCATGCAACCAAATGTTTCCAGGAAATAAACTGATCAAAACATAAAAGGTTTTCTCTAATACTGAGCTGAACATTAATTAATCAATATTCTTCACATTAGCATCGTGATGTGTGTGTGTTTGTGAACGTGAAATTTATTTCTGAGGAAACATGCAGAACTAAGATGGTAGACCTAAGATTTTTTTCCCTCAACAATCCTTGGAAACCTCCCTTAAAATTATAAAGCAGAAGTCCTTGTTACTTATTTATTTCTTTATTCAACTTGTACGGCCACACATCTTAAATGCATGATTCTAAGTAAAAGTAAAGGTTCCCCTCGCTCATATGTGCTAATCATTTCCAGTTCTAAGAGGCGGTGCTCATCTCCATTAAAAGCCGAAGAGCCAGCACTGTCCGAAGACATCTCCGTGGTCATGTGGCTGGCATGACTAAATGCTGAAGGCACACAGAATGCTGTTACCTTCCCACCAAAATGGTCCCTATTTTTCTACTTGCATTTTTACATGTTTTTGAACTGCTAGGTTGGGACAATGATTCTGATTTTAGTCAGCTAATAATTAAAAACAAAGTAAATAATAATAGTAATAATCCAGAACTAAAGTGATAATAAAATAGCAGCCAGCAACAATACATAACAAACACTTACTGTGGAAGAAATTGCTCATTTTAACACAACTGTAAAAAAATATTTTTACCATTCCCTTCCTAACTTCTAAAACTTGAAATTTTCCAGCTGCTAGCAGTACAGATATTTCTCATTTAATAAGTACAGTTGGGACTTGCAACTGCATTGCTAAGTGCTATGATTGTTCTGCAAATCATCACATGTTTATGACAGATTTACAGCTTTACTTCTGCTTTGGTTGTTAACTGAATAACCACAACCATTAGGTGAGATATGTTATTACGACTTGCAATTTTGTTTCCATGTTCTCCATTAATGCACCCCCCCAACACAATACAACTCACAGTGAAGACAGAAAATCCCTACTCAGTGAATCCTATTAACAAACAAACAACCCTGTTGTGTCGTATGAACTTATTGCATGTTGCGCTGGCCCCGCAAGTCACTTGTACTATGTTGTTGTAAAGTTATTTTCCATTCAGGAGTCTGACAGCCAATGGTTAACTATTCTTCAGCCTGTTTGTGCAGCTGCCTATCGTTCTATATTCCCTCCTATATCTCCTTCCTGATGGTAGGAAAATAAACAAGTGCTGACCAGGGTGTCAGTCATCCCTGAGGATTTTCCTCACTCTTCTAAGGCAGCGAGCCCTAGCAATGTCATCTAGTGGTATCAGGGGACAGGCCACAATGTTTTGCACTGTGTTCACCACCCTCTGTAATGTCTTTCTATCCGCGATTGTCAAGCCAGCATACCACACCGTAACGCAGTGAGTGAGGATGCTTTCTATTGTGGACCGGTAAAAGGAGGTCATAAATTGTTATTCCACTTTGTTCTTTCGCAAGACCCTGAGGAAATGGAGTCTCTGTTCAGCCTTTCTGGCCGCTTAGGTCATGTTGATATTCCAGGTGAGATTTTTGCTGAGGTAGACTCCCAGGAATTTAAAGAAGGGAACTCTCTCCACACAGCCCTCCTCGATGTAAAGTGGGGCAGGTTCCTCTCTCTTCTTCTGGAAGTCTAACACCATCTCCTTTGTCTTGCTGATGTTCAGGTGCAGGTTGTTTTCTAAGCACCAGGTGGATAATTTTTGATAATTTCCCCCATACCCTGTTTTGTCTCCACTAAATTTCCTGACAGTTAGAACAATTAATCAATGGAATCACTTGCCTCCTGAAATTGCAAATGTTCTAACACTGGAAGTTTTAAAGAAGAGATTGGATAACCATTCGTCTGAAATGGTTTAGGGTTTCCTGCCTAAGCAGGGGGGTGGACTTGAAGACCTCCAAGGTCCCTTCCAACTCTTCTCTTCTCTTCTTTTCTCTTCTCCTACCTAATATGTAAAGATATATAAGTTTTGAAGTTTAAAGGGTATAGTGAGTAGATCAGGCAAGGTGCAGAAAGCAACTGTGGTACGAGGGCAGGGTGGGCAAACAAAAACGCGAGATATATTGGATGGAATAGTGTCTGAGTGGATGGGCAGGCCCAACCAGTGGTCGTAACTACCGGTACAAATGAGCTGGTCTGAACTACCAGCAGTCCACTACTGGTGTGGCCTGTGCATGACACATACGGCCCGTGGGCTGCCAGTTTGACACTCCTGAATGATAGACAGAGAGACAGACAGAGATAGATCAGAAAATGTTCAGAAAAAGGAAAAGAATATTCTTTTCTCCACCCAGATACTTGAATTTCATTCTTATATTTCTATAAAATGCTCAGTACAAGACTGGCAGCCTTTTAGTAATATATAATCAAGAAGAAGAAGGCTTCCCCATTCCTATAGCTTACCATAGCATGTGTTCTCTTACAGGATGACTGGAAAGATATAAAAGAAAGGTGGATCCTTTTATAAACAACTGTTCTTCTACCTATCTTTGAAGAAGATGTAATTCACAAGCACCATCACAGTATCTGGGTCTAAATATTCAATGGCATGAGGTATTTTCCCATGAGTTTTGTTTCCCACATAATCATTGATCTGCTTTTTAACCAGTCTGGGAACACTGAAATTGGTAGAGAATCCCTCAGCTTCATAAAACATTTTGGCATCTTCCAAAAATTTAGCCAATAATTTCAAGGATTCTTCAATGAACAGGGCATTACCTATGTTCAGCTGGGCTTTACTGCTTGGATGGCTAAGTCCATTGATAATGTTGGATTCCTTCATGTATTTTTCTCTCTTCAATGTCTGAGAGGTTAAAATCAAGTGTTTTGTGAATCTGATTCTTAGTTTCTGATTTGGCACCTAATGTCAACAGTGCAAAAGCTGTTGAGATGCTGAAGGGAGAGAAGAAAATATTTTTGGCAGCTGCATCTGAAGCGATTTCTTGGTAGAATCTGAATGCAAATTCAGAATTACTGGAAACTATCTTATGATAATTTAGGTACTTCTGCCCTTCTTCTGCCAAAGGAAGTTTGTGATGCTTGTGTGGATTTTTATCTTTATGGACATAGTCGTGATCAGGATATTCTGGGAATTGATGGCAACATACTTGAAGACTAATCAGTAAGAAGAAATTAATGATGGACTTCATTGTACATCTTCTGCTAGTAGTCCCTATAGAAGATATTAGAGGAACAATCCAGAAATACATAGGAATTATGTAAGAATGGTAGATTATGCCCTATAGCTATATATTTACATAACATAATTAATTTAGCTTACCTGAAAGTAGTATAAGGAGGAATTTTAGAAGTTAATTTCACAAATTTGCATATATATACATATATACATGCACACATACATACACACATTCTACAATGGTGCTTTCAGCATTTTAATAGCAGTGGTTTCAAAAACAAAACAAAAAACTACATTGTTCGAAATATTTGTAAAAAAATTACACATTTATCATTTTCTATAAAACAATAATATACATTTTTGACCAGATATTTGGGTTTTTATAACAGTCTGAAATCCTAAAGGCTCATTTTATATTTATTTTGTTGTTTATGAGGATTCTAATCCTCATCTTTCAGGCAACTTTAATGCTGACTATTTCTGTTTTGTCCGGAAAAACACGAGGTAGACCGGGTTCCAACAGCAAAGTCTTTATTTTAAGCCAGGATGTAGAACAGGAACGCTTGGCTCAGACTCGCGCCGGTCTTTTATAGCACGTTTTTCCCGGCGCGGCCTTGCAGCCAATGACAGTTGTTTGATTTCGCGCCTTCCCGCGGCTGCAGGGATTGGTTCAAAAGGAACAATCCTTTTCGTTCTAAGTAGCCATCAGAATGTATTATTGAAAACCGGTATTTGATACAGAACACCCCTCCCCTTCTTGTTTGGTCCTACGTCTGAGGTAGTCTCGTAAGTAGGCGGGGCTTTCTGCGACTCGACTGGACCTGCGCGGTTCATTTGTGTGACGTGTCTTCGACCCGGGTCGGCTGGTGCTGCTGTTTCCTCTGCGCCTTCTCTCTGAAACAACGTCTGAAGGGTGAGGCCTGCATCATGCCGCCGCCTGAGTTCGCTTGGCCGGCGGCTTCGACCCTTCTCCTCCCGCTTTCCTCCGGCAGGTTGAGCCGGCTTGGCTGGCCTCCTTCGGTAGGATTCTTCTCGCAACTTTCTCCAAACAGTGAGTCCCATTTTGCTCTTTTTGCATTAGTTTGTTTTCGAGCAGTTTTTAAATCGGTTCTTTATTTATTTTTCGTGTTTCCCCCCCCCTCTTTGGTTTGAAATTCATTGTTTTTTGTGATTGTTTTGGTGTGTTTTTATCGTTCCTTTCTAAATTCTCGGACCAGAGCTGTCAATGTGCCGCTTCCTCTCCCTGCCATCGTCTACCGTTACGGTATGATTTGCGGGCCTTGTTAGGTCTGTGATTTCCCGGTAATCCCATAATGGTCTCCCGTAAAATTTTTTCGATACACCAAATCGCCAATTTTGAAACTCCTGAATACGTGTAGATGGAGTCAGGGGTTTTCTTGGTGTGAAATTGGATGTAGCCGATCTAGCTGTGATCTAGTTTTTCCCATCCAGTGGTTCTGATGGGTTTTGTTGCGTTTGGTGCTTGGTGTTATATGTCTGGCGGGTGAGGTAGCCGGTTTATTTTGCTTTGACGTCCCATGTCCATCCTTTCCAAAACCCTCCTTGGTAAAACCTGACGCGATTCTTTCAGCCTACCGGTTGCCGCCGGACTGGCCGGCGCTGTGAGGGAATGTCTGTATACCCAGGGAGGCTAGGTATGTTCGAAATAGTAGGCTGGTCAGTTGAGGTCCGTTATCGAACACTAGTACGGCTGGTAGCGCCGTGGGTTGCAAAAAAGTTTGTCTAGTTCCTTATTACCATTTCTGTTGTACGTGAGTGGCATATAATTTTTACCTCTAGCATATTTAGATGTATGCGTCCACGACATGCAGAAGCGTGTGTCCCTTGGTAGCGCCCGCCGAATCGATATGGATCCGCGACAGGGCGCCCTTGGGAATTTCCCAGTCCCTTATAGGTGCCTTTTGGAGGGGATGGTCTGGCTCTGTCTGGCATTTGTCTGCAGGCGACGTGACCCAATGACTCAATGTCCTTGTCAATGCCGCGCCACCAGACAAGCTCCTCGCAAGGGCTTTTCAATTTTAACAATTCCGGGTGTCCTCATGCAGCATGCTCAGAACCTTGTTTGCAATTTGTTTGGGATTAACTACCCGCGATCACCCGACAGTAGACACCCTTCTCTAATAGAGAGTTCGGTTTGTCTTGGTTGCGAGAAGCGTTTACAAAGTACTCGTTGTCTTTGATTCCGGGCAGCCTCTACTACCAGTTAAGTATTTCGGGCAGTCAGTGGGTCTTGTGCCGTGGTTCTGGCGACATCATTCGCGATCATGGCGTAGATCGGGGCAGGTCTCTAATCTTAGGGCAGCATCGTTGGTTGCCGGGTCTTCTTCCGTGCTGCAAATGGTGCTCTGCCCCAAAGCGTCCACCATGGGAAATTTGTTTTCCCGCGTCGGTGTATTAGGGTGTATGAGTAAGGCTTGCTGGAACTCCGACACCTAGTCATTCTTGGGGACAGGATGTTTTGGGTGTGGGCTTGTTCCCGCCAAAATTCCCAAGTACGGTTTGTGTGTCTGTGACAATTTGAAAAACCCGCCCTACAGGTATTCATAAAACGGCTTACCCCAGCGCACAATTGCTAAGGCCTCTCTGGTCCAGTTGGCTGTAGTTCCGCTCGGACTTTGACAGAGTTTTGAGTAGTAGCGACGGCGCCTCTCTTCCGTCCGGAAGTTGCGTCGGACTCAGGATGGCTCCGACTCCAAACGGTGAATGTCGTCGCAGGTCCACCCTCAATGGTAGCATGTCGCTAAATTGGATGAGACGGTGTTGAGTTAGCAATCTTTTTATTTGTTGAAAGGCTTTTTCTTTTTTGTGCCCCAAGTCCAAATTGCTTTTTGTCCCAGTAACCGTGTAGCGGTTCTGCTATCTTGGCTTATTTGGTAGGACACTTATAAAAATTTATTAGACCCAAGAATGCTTGTAACTCGCTTTTGTTCTTTGGTTCTGGTGCGTTATTTATGGCTTTAGTTTTCCTTTTTGTGGGGTGTTATACCCTCTCCGTCTATTAAATAGCCAGAAATTCGACCTCTTTTTAGCCAAGCAGCACTTTTTCTTTTTTACTTTAGTCCAGCTTCCCTGAATTTGGTTAGTACCTTTTTAAGTGTCTGTTTTAAGTTGGTTTTCGTTTTTTGCTAGATTAGGAGCGTCGTCGAAGTACGGTACGACTCCTTGTATGCCGTTTAGGAGCGTCGATCCATGAGGCTTTGAAAAACGCCTGGTGCCACACTGACTCCAAATTGGAGGCTCTTACATCTGAATGCCCCTTTGTGTGAAACTATAGTCTGTGCCCCGCTGTTTCGGGGTATACTGGAAGTTGTGGTATGCTTGTGCCAGGTCGAGTTTTGGCAAAAAATTTTCCTCCCCCCAGGGAATGTAGCAAATGCTGGACTACTGGCACCGGGTATGCGCTCTGTTGTAGTGCGTGGTCAGGTCGCCTTGTAGTTCCACACAGATCGGATTGACCCATCAGGCTTAATAGGTTGACTATCGGCGTTTCCCATTTGGCATGGTCCACAGGCTCTAGCACCCCCTGAGCTACTAGTTTATTTAGCTGTTCCTCATCTTGCCTTTAAAGCAAACGGAACTCGCGGGCTTTTAGTCTTTAGGGCTACCTGGCTGCGAAGACAAAGACTGAGACAAAGTCGAGGAAACTAAAGGCGAACTATATTAACCCTGACTACCTCTGCCAAGAGACACCCGTCGAACTCTGTGGTAACTCCGGGATAAGTTCTGCCTCCAAGTCGGCACATAAGTTCTCCGTCTGATCTTCCAGCAGTGTGCGATCCCATCAACTCGATTCGACTGCCCATATAGGCTGTGACATTCGATGCCAATGCCTTTCCTGAGTCAGGTCAGCGGCGAATGTACTCTCGACATGCTGTTTTACGAGACTTTGATTGGCCCATGCCAGACTACCGGATTCGGTCGAGTCCCTGGTTAGTCTTTAGTGTTAGGACCGCTGCTTTCTTTAAGTCTGTCGGTCGGATTCAGGACTAGTTGTTTTATGGTGTTCCACGAGACCATGGACAGGAAAGATCCCGAGTCCACCTCCATTTCGCAAGGCTTCCTTCAATTTTTACTGTTACGTTGACTTTCTTTCCGCTTTCCGTCTTAGCGCTCCCTATTGTAACAGTTCGATGTGTATTCTCTCTGTTTCGCTTTGCTTGTTTCGTGGCCACTTTCTCTCCGCTCGCGGGCTCGGCTTGAGTGGGGAATTGGCGCGTCTCGTCGGGCTGTAAGTTTTTTCTGTTCCTGCAGACTTTCTCGATGTGCCCTCGTTTCTTGCAACTTCTGCAGATGGCATCGAGAAACCTGCATTCGCTCTCGGGTGACTTCCTCCGCAGCCAGCGCATTCCTGCCAAAATTTCTTTTCGTGCTCTTTCTTGCGGCATACGTGCGGTGGACCTCGTCGTCTCCGTCGTCTGACTCGGACGTCTCGCCATAGTCCTTCGTGGTGGGTGGTAACGGGAGATTGTTTCTTCTTTCATGGCCGGTTTTGTTCGTCCCTGCTTATGTTCATCTGTCTCATGGTAACGGCCGACTTTTTCGCGGCTTCACGGCTGTGCTTCCGCGATTGGCCTCAACTAAGGTTTATTAGGCTTGTTCAGTAGCTTACCTTGCACTGTGTGAGTCGCTTAGTCCCAATATTATTCGGTCTCTCATAGCCCGTCGAGGTTTAAGAATTCGCACTCTCCCCTATCTGTCGGAGGGCGGCTACGAAATCAGCTACCGTCTCACCTTCTTCTGGTCTCTCTGGTAGAATTCATGCCGTCTTATGAGGTTTGACACCGTTGGTGCGTAGTGCGTTTTCAGCAGTTTCTGGAGTTCGGACCAGGTTAACTGTTTAACGTCCCGGGGCTTCACCAGGGCTTTTGCCATTTTGAAAATGGTCGGTCCGCAGTGCGTTAGAAAAACGGCTCTTTGCTTGTTCTGAGATGTCCTCCATCTCGTTGCTCTCCAGGTACATCTGGAAGCGGTCTGCATACGAATCCCAGTCTTCCTCGTTGGGATTAAAAGGTGCGGGCAGTGCGTTGTTCCCAGCCATTCTGTTGTCGTCTGGAACTTTCTCTCACCGCGTGCTCGGTCTGGTTGGTCAAATTGGTTCCAAAAAAACCAATCCCTTTTCGTTCTAAGTAGCCAATCAGAATGTATTATTTGAAACCGGTTATTTGCATACAGAACAATTTCCATTTCTTAAGGCTACTAGCAAATTATGCTCCAGTACTCTAACGCTCCCCTCCCCCAAATATGGCATGTCTACTAAAAGAAAGTCTACAAAATTACTAGGAAGTTCTGCTTTTTCTCTTATAATAGAGGGGGGGAAGTCTGTGATTAGTTTGCTACTAATTTAAGCATTCAGTCTGAAAAACTCTTTTGGTTTGTCAGAAGCCAGCATTAAATCTTCATTCAGGAAGTCTGCACTGATAGCCTATCTTTGTGTGTAGGAGAAGATTGAATAGCTCTGGCTCAAGATTGAATAGTACTGTATTGGTATCAGGTTCTCCCAAACTCACATTTTGGGGAGATTTCTCACTTTCTTTTGGGTAAGAAGTGGAGTAGGTGACATGGGCGTCATGCAATTGTGCTTTTCTGAGATAATACAATGGAATTTTGTCTGCATTCTGAATTACATGAGAAGATGTATCTCATTCTGATTAACATGGTTTACATGCATTTTCACTCATGGAATGTGATGGCCTCTTTTTTCTTTTCTTGAGACTTGATGAGCTATTCCTAACTGCTATACTGGATATATATAACCTTCTGAAATATATTTTAAGGGCATATATGCGGCTGCAGGAAGGAGAAGGAGTAAATTTGTCCTCCATCCTGTAAACAGAAATCATTATTCCGGAGGGGAGGTTAATTAGATGTTACCTAGGGTTTCTAATCCATAACAGAAAGCAGAGATCTTGCCAGAAGCATTAATAAACTAAGATACAGGAAAATTGCATATGATACTTACAATTCTCCAAAAGTATTTTATGGCACTCTGCTGAATTACAAACATCACTGAAATTTATATACAACTCCGGGAGTTAGTATTCATTGTTAATCATTAAACAGAGTAAATAGGGATTAGCAAAGGGAGCCTGAATGCAAAATGTGATGCAATCTATTTGTAGCTTAGCTGACCTTTGCAAAATATTATCACCAACCAATAAGAGGCTAGGAATTAAGTACGGTAAATTGATGGGAATAGTTCCCAGTCTCAGAAATCTCAAAACTATTCACTCCATGTTGTTTAATTTTATTCTTTATAAACTAATGAAATGTTGGAAAATAGTTTTATAAAGGGACCCAGGCAGTGGTGGGATTCAATTTTTTTTTACTACTGGTTCTCTTAGTACCAGTGGCTTGGTGGGCATGGTGTGGCTTGGTGGGCATGGCAGGGGAAGAATACTGCAAAATCCCATTCCTTCCCCACCCCATTAACCTGATTTCCAGCTCAGTTCTCCTGTGCAGGGCAACAAAAGAAGACCCAGCCGATCAGCTGGGACTCGGGAGGCAGAGAATAGATGGGGGAGGGCCAGTCAGAGGTGTTATTTGCCGATTCTCTGTATTACTCAAAATTTCTGCTACCGGTTCTCCAGAACTGGTCAGAACCTGCTGAATACCACCTCTGGACCCAGGACTCTGTCCATTAGCAAGAGAGCTCTCCAAAACTAGACTTGTGATGACCCAGGGTGGGATACAAAATAAACAGTCACAAAAACCAGGTAAAGCCCCTTTTATTCCTTCACTTTGCTTCCAAGCTCCAAATATCCTTGACTGAAGATAAGAAACTCCCACATGGGCAATTACAAGGAGAAAATGCTGTTTAAACTAGAATGCCTAGTTTTAAAGAGTAAAAAACAACACAAACCAGGCAAGATAAGGGCTTGAAGATGTCTACAGATATCAGAACACACACTGGGAAGGACGGCAAACTCAGAGAGGAACAATAAACTAGAGATATTTCCACGCTTTATTTCTAGCACTCGCCCATACGCATGTCCGTCCTCTTATCCAGTTGTCATAGCTGCAGCCCATGAAGAGGATCAAGGCCTTCTCCTCCCCAGTAAACCACATCTCTCCCTTATCCTCTCCTCTGTGGGTGCCCTAGGATGGAGAGGGGATGGGCCTGGGTCCTCCTCTGCCCTTCCCCAGCCTCCTCCACAACCTCCAGAACCACACTTCCACTCCCTGTCAGCTGTTCCTCCTCTCCCTCAGTCAGTCTCCACCAGGGGCATGACAAGACTTGTTCTCTTCTGAAAGGCTCTACATTTCAAATTGTTTATAAAGATCAGATTCTGCTGTTTGCAATTTTTGACATATGTTATTCATTGTATCTTCTGAAATCTTTGTTCCATAATATGCAGTGATTACATCTAGTCATTATACTACTGAAATGAGCTGATAAGATGCTGGTTTAATTCACTTCATTAATCCCAACAATCCAAATTTATTTACTTACTTTATCAAAGTCGGAGAGCAAAAAAACACAAAACCTTATTTTCATTGCTTCCTTCTGTTACATCCAAATCACAGATGTCAGGCAGCAGAGGCTGGTAAAAGAAAGATCAAGTTAAAAATGTTTTAAACCAGGTGAGGCTGCGGAAGAAAGCATTCCAGGGGCAAAAAATATTAAAGAAGCAGCTGGCCAACAGGTTGGAATGTTGTCAGTGGTTCCACTATTATACTCCTTTTTCTTCCTTCCCCTCACTTTAAAATGAACTTTTTTAAGGAGCTAAAAGAATGCCAGGATGCCCTGCTCTGCACGATTTCCCTAATTTGTTACTCTTTCCAGTCCAACAGTATGTTATAAAAAGCTATGTAAGGAACCTTAGGACTTAGTCCATCCAACCATCCACAAAGCATTATGCTCCACAAGGAGTTAAATCTGGTTTGATGGGAGGAACTAGGAGAAAAATGAGTTTAAAAATGGGCAAGATCCAAATCCACAGACAACAGAGAAAAAGAATTCCTGCCAAATTCTCCAAGTGCAAAGGAAAATGGGCGGCACCTTGGAATGCTGCCAATTGCTCCATTCTAATACCACCTTGTTGTGTATAGAACTTGGTAGACTCCAAATACCTCAATCTGATTGGCCGAAAAGGCCGTTCTCGGATTGGTTACTTAAGAACCATTCCGATTGGCCCGCCGAACAGAGGGAGCACTCAAACAACTGTCATTGGCCACAAGCCGTGAGCAAGCCACTATAAGAAGGGCTGCCGCAGCTTGAGCCAATGTTCTGTTACCAGTTACTTTACTGTTTAAATAAAGANCAATGTTCTGTTACCAGTTACTTTACTGTTTGAATAAAGAGCTGTTTGTTAGAACCCGGTCTCGCGCACCTTATTTCTGAACAGAACAGAATCCGAACCTGAATCACTTTTTATTAAAAGCAGATAATTGAAACTAAAGTTTGGGGACTTCCGGTGGTGATGTCATGGTGGAGCAGAGCAGGAGAGCAATTTCTGCAGCCCTGGATCCAAATTTTCATGCTTGGAAGCTCTCAGAGGCATTGTGAAGCTTGGAGAGACACACGAATCAGAAGGGGAAGTCTAGGAGCAGAGTGGAGGAAAGCAACCTCCCACTGTGACAAGGAGAAGCCCTTTGAATCTGGCATGAAAGAAACATGGCATCTACAGCGGTTCTGTGAAAGACTTTGACAGAGGGAGTCTCCAGAGAGAGTGAATACAGCAGCTAATTGGTGGGTGATAATGGAGCGAAAGGGAGAGGAGGAAACAGAACAGTTTGACAACTGAGAGAGAGTGAGTTGCAGAAGAAAAGATCAAGACTCTGTGAATAAAAACTTAAAATTTCTACGATTTGGATTAATTACTAGCAGAGCAGAAAAGAGACATTAGAGAGAACAATTGGAACTTTAATTGAGAACTGTAGTTGAATAGAGAGTGGAACCATTTTGATAGAAAGCTGTAACTATGCAATTTGAGAGTGAAAGTGACTAAGTAGTTAAAGACGACTGATGAAACAGGAAATGAGGAAAGTAATTTGACGGTGTGCAGAAGAAAGGGAATAGAAGAAGGAAGAAAGAAGAAGAAAGCTGAATAATTTCTAAGTATTAAATTCAAAAGCGTATATTGAAAAAAAAATCTAATAACAATATATATATGTAGCTGATTGCTTGCAAAAATTAATTTATGTATCCTATTTCATAAATTGCTACATTCTTTATAACTGCTATACCGTACATATCCTTTATATCTTTCCACAATTTGATAGTTTGGATAACAACTAATTAATCAATTGAGGTATAGCTAATTAATGGCTATATATTGATTCATAGACTTAATTGAACTATAAGAAAGTTATAAGATATAGTATATAAGAAAAGGAAAACAATCAAACACATATTTCATCATATGATTATTGACATTCCATATATGTTGCTATATAAACATATTATTTCAAATTATACTAATTAATATAATTAAACAAGATTTAGAAAATGCAAGGACGCGGTTTACGGGACTATTATAGAATGATAAACAATAACAATATTTAGTTTGACGATTTGTTGTATAAATACATACATATATGATATATGTCTGTTCTTAAGTTTACTCGCAGACTATGATTATATATGTATGGTATTCAGGCTTTTTTTGGACGATTACAATAATGAAAATCCAGAGGATACAAAAGAGAAAAGGGAAAACATTACCAAAAGTAGATCGATCAAATGGCGGATAAAATATTGCAAATCAGGAATTAAAAGAATTAGGAGAGAAAGAAATCCAAACAAAAACAGCTATACTTACTATTCAGCCACCCACCGATGTGTGCATCATGGTCAAGATTGGATTATGTTATGGACAAATGGGAAACCAAACATTAATATAATAAGAAATAGAATAATTGAATCTAATACATTGGGCAGATCATAATCCTATTTAAAATAATTTGGAAAGGGGTTGGAAAAAGATCCTTTTTTGGCTTTCTTTGCTAAACAGGAGATCCTAAAAGAAAAAGAATGGAAAAAGAATTGATTTACTTTCTGAAGGAAAACAACAAACACTCAATTCCTAAACCTATGGACCTGATTAAAGCATATATCAAGCCTAGCAATTTCATATAATACATGTCGATGCAAGGGAAAAAAAAGGAGAACTAGATACTATTAAGGAGTTAGAAAAAATAGGAGAAAACACCACATAAAAGACAGCAAATACGGAGAGGGTAATGATTAGATATAAATTGAATTTGTTAGCCACAAGATGAATGGTTACAGGACATGAAAAAGATAAAACAGAATTATTTTGAGAACACGCGAATAAGCCAGGAAGGTGGCTAGCTTATAGGCTTAAGAAAGAAAAGAAAAAAGAGCAATCCAACAATTGAAGGATGCTGATGGTATGCTACAACATCAAACTGGAAAAGAAAAACAATATGCTTAAAAGTTTTTTTGAGGAATTATATATTCAAGGAAGAACGTACCAGAGGGAAATATCCAACATTACTTAAAAGGGAAAAAGACTACCTGTGATCCCAGAAGAGGAAAAGAAGAGATAACAGGAAAATAACATTAGAGAACTGCAAGAGGCAATCCTGAAACAGAAAAAACATAAGAATACTGGGCACCGGAATGGTTTCCCAGGGAAACACTGTATAATAATGCTCCAAGAAAAAGTAGAAATGCAATTATGAAGAACTTCTATAATGACGGTACTGACCAACAGCAAAATTACCTAATTCATGGGGGGAGACATATATAAGCATTGATCCACAAAGGAGATTCGGGCACCATCAATTAATTCAAAAATATAGGACCAGAACCCCTATTAAATGTTGATTATAAAATTATATTTTTGTCCATAATGGCAGAAAGATTGTAGAAAAAAAACCTTAATCAGCATCATTCATAGTGACCAAAAATGGATTGTACTTATGAATGAGACAAAATTAAAATAATGACCAGAATGTCTAATATAATAAATTTATAAGCAAACCAGGAACAAACAATTGCAATGATCTTCCTCAATGCGCAAAAAGGCATTTGACAATGTAGATTGGCAAGTTCATAATATAACAATTAAAAAGCATCAATTTGGCAATAACATTTTATTAAATTGATTCAACAATTTTATACAACACAGATGGCCAGTGTATAATAAACAGTGACAGAACGGAAACATTTAAGATCAACAATGGTAGTAAGGCAGGGATGCGCCACTGTCATCTCTTCTCTTTATCCTCACCTTAGAAGAAGCTTATTGGAAAGGTTGGGAAAATGTAGAAATCAAAAGGGCTTTATATTAAAAGGGAGTACAACATTTGCCAATGCTATTAGTATTTTTTCTGGAAGATCGAGATGATACGGGAGTAAAATTAATAAAGGAAATAGACAGAATTTGGCAAGGTTGCAGGCCTTAAAGATTTAATAAAAAACAAAGCAAAATTATTGACTAAAAATTTAAAAAGATTAAGCAAAAAAAAAAGAAATTAGAAGGAAAATGGGATAGAAAGTGTGAAAAAAGATAAAATATTTAGGCATTTGCGTTAACAGCAAGATGCTCTTGCATATCAAAAAGATAACTATGAGAATATAATACTAATTAAAAAAGAAGTGGAAATGTGGGGAAATTACAGCCTATCAGTACTGGGGGAATCATGGCTAAGCAATTAAAATGTCTACCCTGCCAAGTACTATATCCTTTTCAACTGTACATAAGAATGGATAAAACCATTTTAGAGAATTAGAGTTGAATAATAAGTAAATTTCCTTGGGTGGGAAAAAAGCTAGGATAAAAATGAAATTGTAACAGTACAAAAGAGAAAGGGGTCGCTTGGGACTCCCTGACTGGGAAATATATATTATCAGGCTGCGGCTAATGGATGGATTAAATATTGGATCAACCTGGAAAATAGAAGATATTGTCGATAGAGGGGGCTCAAGAAAGCTTGAGCAGAGAGGGTGGCATAGTTTCCTATGGGATGGGAAATGTAATCAGCATGGATATTTTCAGAGACACATGATTAGAGATCTCATTAATTCGGACATGGAATAAGATTAAAAAGACACTCATTATACTTAAAAATACCGAACTGGTTGTTGACTATGGAAGCACAAATCTACCCAAACGCAATGGATCTGGGGAAAAAAAGAATATCCAAAGAACCTATTAGACACACAAGGAAGATTAAGAACAAAACAAGGATTACAGCAACAAAATATAAAGATAGATTGGTGGCCATACATGCAAATTCAGGTGAGATACCAGAAGGACAAATTTGGTTTCTGCATGGAAAAGCACCACAATATAGACTTGGAAAATTGGAGATAATGTGGAGATCAAATTACAACCTAATTACATCCACAGCATACAAGGAAATTCAATACAAAATGTTCTTACAGATGGCACCTCCCCCCCCCCCCGCTGGATTGGCAAAAATGTTTAACTCAGAACCAAATTATTGGAAATGTGGAAAAAGAAAAGAGCACCTTTTTCATACCTGGTGGACATTGCCAGGAAATGAAAAAATATTGGAATACAATAGACAATGGATAAAAGAAATCACAAATCAGAAAATTGAATTTAATCAAAAAATTGAATTTAATCCGGAAATTTTTTTTATTTGGTATAATGACATAAAAATGCAATAATCATGTTACATATATTAACAGCTGCAAGAATCTCATATGCACATCTCTGGAAGGAAAAAAGAGTTCCACCGAAAGGCTGATGGTTATGAAAAAATAATAAATTGTGGAGAGATGGACAGGCTAACAATGAAAATAAAAGACAGAGAAGATTCAATTTTATTATAGGGCCTGGGATGCCTGGATGAGTGCTTTAGAAATAAAAATAAATAAAATGGCAATTAGGAAAAAGAATGAGGGAATATGTAAATATACCATGGAGAAGATTGATATGTAAGGATAAAAGATATTGATTATAGTAAGAGTAAGATGTAATGGTAAAGGAATAAGTAAATACACATACTGAAAAATGTGAGGAGATGCAAAAGATGTATTGTTGTTGATAACAATGTTTAAAGTTTTATGTTTTTAAAATTTGAAAACTTAATAAAATTTATTTTAAAAAAAAGAAACTAAAGTTTGACCCCTTACATATTTCAGAGCATTGATTCTGAATACCTCAGAGATATACCTTAGACAAAAGATAGTTTGTTTCTTTCTGAAGTTGCTGTTTTTACTTCATTTGTTATGTCTTTATATTTGTGTGTGGAACACACTGATTTTGAATATTTAAGGGTCAAGATGCTCCATTGTAAAGCACATTTCTTCTTTTTTGTTAGCAGCACAAGTGGTTACCCTATCAGGAATTCTGACAGAGATGTGTTACTAAATTTTCTAGGAGAAAAAGGGCTCTGAGCAGTGGTGGGATTAAAAAAAAATTACCACTGGTTCTGTGGGTGTGGCTTGGTGGGCATGGCATGGCTTGGTGGGTGTGACATGTCTTGGTGGGCATGGCAGGGGAAGGAAAATCTCCATTCCCACCCCACTCCTGGGGGAAGGTTACTGCAAAATCCCATTCCCTCCTCACCCCACTAACCTGCTTTCCAGCTCTGTTCTCCTGTGCATGGCAACAAAAGAAGATCCAGCTGATCAGCTGGGACTTGTGAGACAGAGAATAGATGGGGGAGGGGCCAGTCAGAGGTGATATTTGCCGGTTCTCTGAACTACTCAAAATTTCCGCTACTGGTTCTGCAGAATTGGTCAGAACCTGCTGAATACAAGCTCTGGTTCTGAGTATCTAAAAAGAAATTACAATATGTAGAAAGAGAGATAAAATACTTAGAGCATTTGATTAATAAAAGAAGTAGAAAAATAACACCTGAAATAATTTCTAGGATTCACTGGATGTTGTAGGCTGTGAATAGAAAATAGCTATTTTGAATAAAGACTTGTATGCAAAACTGTTGGAAGAAATTTAACAGATAACAGATTAACAGAGTTGGAAGGGACCTTGTAGGTCATCTAGTCCAACCTCCTGCCCCAAGCAGGACACCCGACATCATTTCTGACAAATGGCAGTCTAATCTCTTCTTGAAAGTCTAAAGTGATAAAGCTCCCACAACTTCTGAAAGCAAATGTAAGAGGCCTGTAGGGGACATGCATAAGTGCACCAATCATGCCTACTGTCCCTGTCCTATTGTTTGTTATTTTTCTTATAAGTATCTCTCTCATGTATTCAAAACAATATTTATTCTTATACCTTGTAAGCAATTGACAAATCAAATAAATAATAAATATCAAAACTATACCATGGTTGATTGTTCTCACTGTCAGAAAATTTCTCCTTATTTCTAGGTTGAATCTCTCCTTGTTCATTTTCAATCCATTATTACTTGTCTGGCCTTCAGATGTTTTGGAAAATAACTTGATCCCCTCCTCTCTGTGGCAGTCCCTCAAACATTGGAACACTGCTATCATGTCTCCCCTGTCCTTCTCTTCACTAGCCATGGCCAGTTCCTATAACCCTTCTTCATCTGTTTAGTCTCCAGTCCTCCTAATCATTCTGGTTGCTCTTCTCTGCACTTTTTCTAGAGTCTCAATATTTTTTTTATAGTGTGGTGACCAAAACTGAATACAGTATTCTAGGTGTGGTCTTACTAAGGCTGTATAGAGTGGTATTAGTACCTCACTTGATCTTGATTGTATCCTTCTGTTAATGCAACTTAGGGTTGCATTGGCTTTTTTGGCTCCCATTGCACACTGCTGACTCATATTTAGTTGGTTGTTCAATAAGACTGCAAGATTCATCCCACAATTACTGCTATTAAGCCTTATTTCACCCAGTTTATATGTGTATTTTTGGTTTTTCTTGCCTAGAAAATCTGCCTTGTCAGATTCCTAAAGTGATGCTGTCATTTAATTGGGAGAAGTGGGGGTACCTCATTTGTGATTCTTTCTTATTTCCTTTGACAACTACTATTTTATAATCTTTATCCAGGTCGGCCTCAGCCAAAACTCAGCAAAGGCATGCACATGGCAGATAGCCATTCGCTTCGGGAGGGTCTCCCCACCAGTGGTGATATTCATATTTTTTACTACCATGTTCTGTGGACATGGTTTGGTGGGCATGATGTGGCTTGGTGGATGTGGCACAGCTTGGTGGGCATGGCAGGGGAAGGATACTTTAAAATCTCCATTTCCACCCCACTCCAGGGGAAGGATACCCATTCCCTCCCCACCCCACTAACCTGCTTTCCAGCTCCGTTCTCCTGTGCAGGGTAACAAAATAAGTCCTTGCTGATCAGCTGGGACTCCGATCAGCTGGGACTCAGAAAGTAGCAATTAGATGGGGGTGAGGCCAACCAGAGGTGGTATTTACTGGTTCTTTGGATTACTCAAAATTTCCCCTACCAGTTCTCCAGAACCTGTCAGAACTGGCTAAATACCATCTCTGATCCCTGCACATGCGCACTCTCCTGGCCCTGCCACAGCTGGCCAGGGGTTGTGAGAGGGGGAGGAGAGGGAGGAGGAGGAAGTGGGTCACTCGAATGGAAGCCTCCACTGCAGCTGGTGCTTGTTCCTCAGCCAGCCTGGATTTTCAAAAAGAAGAAATAAAATGAGTAGCAAAGAGTTCTAAGGAGAGCTTGCCGGCTTGGCCCAGCTCTGTCTTTCCTAGAGAAAGAGAAAACAGATGCAAAGACAGAGAGAGAGAGAGTGCATGCACACACAAGAGAGATATACACATATAACAGCGGCTAGAATTGCATTTGCTGGAAATTGGAAGAATGAAAAAAATCCAATAGAGGAAGAGGTGATTAAGAAAATTATGGAATATGCAGAAATGAATAAATTAACATTAGCAATCAGAGAGCAAGAAGATAAAGAATATTATAAAATTTGGGATTTATTTTATCAATGGCTAGTAGAAAATAGAGAAGTAAACTATGTTATGGGAAAGGAATAGTATATGAATGTAAGATTAATATGATGCAATGATGTTATATAATGAATATAAGAAAATGAATTGTATGATCCCAGTTTTCTCAAAATAGAGATTTGTTTGATAAGAAATATCTAATAATGATACAATAATAACATAATATACATAAATAGTGTATAGTAGACCTATGTAATATGAATGTATGTTTAGAAGGGAAGACCGTTGATATTGTGACATTGCACGAAAGAAATGACTAACTGACACGCTGTATTTTGGAAGATGGTTTTATGTTGACAATGTTTGTGGTTTGTTAGTATTTGTCTTTTAAAAAAATAAAAAATATATATAAAAGAGAGAGAGAGAAAGATACACATGAAAAGGTGGGAGAGAAAGAGAGAAGAGAGAGAGAGAGAGAGAGAGAGAGAGAGAGACAGACAGACAGACAGACAGACAGACAGACAGACAGACAGACAGAGAAGGAGACCGGCTGACTGGTGAGCATCTTTGGCAAGGGCGCTCTGTCTTTCTAAGAGTCTGACCTCCAGGGTGGGCATGCAAAGTTCTTTTCCCACTGCCTTGAGCTTCTTAAAGCCACAGCTGGGTGGCTTTTTGATGTCCCCTCCTTCTGGATCCCATTCCCACACTGCCGGTGTTGGGTCGTGACCGGGTTGGGCCAGTATCTCAATGCAGAGAGCAGATTGTGTGTCTCCCCAAGCAACACAGATTTAAGGAATTATAAACCAAGTATTCCTTCTTTGCAAGCAGACCCTATCAAATTGTCAGAGTCTTTGGATTTATTTCTTGGTCCTAATATCTATATTGTTGTAGAGTTACAATATATCTTAGGTTATTTGTTTTCTTCAAAAGAGAGGTTCAGATAAGGAAGGCTGCAATGGAATATTGGACTAAATCCCAGACAGGGGTGCAAAATCTCCCAGTAGCAGAGACTAAGTTTCCATTGCTAGATCCTGGTTGGGATAATAATAACCCTGAACATAGAAGGCATATGGAAGATCTTAAAAGGATAATAATGCATGGTGTGAGGATGGTGGTGCCTACAAAGAAAAAAATTGCTTAGGGCTTTTGAGGTAGGACAGCTGAAGGATGAGCCACCAGCTGAGTTTTATATAGAATAAAGGAATGTTTAAATAAGTATTTTGGTCTTTCTCCTGAGATACCAGTATATGATTCTTTGATGAAAGTACAGTTTGTAATGAAGGCATGGCCTGACATTCAGAGAAAAGTACAAAATATAGAAGAATGGGCTCATACAGAAATCACCATTTTGTTACGAGAAGCTCCAAAAGTGTATGTTAATAGAGATGATGCTAAAAATCACCAGAAAAGCCACATGATGATGTCAGCATTCAAGGCGGTTACTAAGCCTGAAAATAATCAATCTTGTAAGCGATTGATAAATCAAATAAATAAATAAAACATAGACCCTGTTGTTTGGGAAGCTAAAGGTAATAGAGGTATATTGAATATTACCCAACTGAAGGTTACCTTGAAGGAAGGAGTAGAAGCAATGAGACAAAAGCAACATAACATCTCCATGAAAGGGAGACGTGGCTTAAAGCCAGTTAAAGAATCACTACTACAGAATGGGTTAATTGAACCTGCAATATCTCAATTTAATACACCTATTTTACCTGTAAAAAAAACTGATGTTACTGTTCATCTGGTTTTCGACTTATGGCAGGTACATTGATGAGTGGCCAGTAGACATGTTATCTTTCCAGATCCATATACATTGTTAGGAATAATACCACATAATCATAAATATTTTAGTGTGATAGATTAGTGGAAGAATCAGTTGATATTTTTGCTTTTAAGTGGGCTGACCCAGATACACATCGTACTCAACAGTATAAATAGTGTTTATTACCACAGGGGTTTTCAGAAAGTTATCATATGTAGACTCTGAGGTTAAATACTTGGAGCATCTAATAAATCATGGATGTAAGAAGATTAATCCAGAAAGGATTGAGGAGATAGTTAGACAACTCTTACCAAGAAACAAGAAGGAGATAAGGAAATTGTTAGGATTGTTGGGATATTGTCATTTATGGATAGATGGTTATACAGAAAAAGTTAAGTTCTGTATGAGAAATTATTGGATGATGAACCTTGGGAGGTTGTTTGGAATGACGATAGTGTTAATAGAATAGAGATGCTGAAGAAAGCAATGATACAAGCTCCTGTGTTGAGCTTGCCTGATTTAAAGAAACCTGTCTACTTGTTTATGGCAGTGGAAGTTGGTATAGCTAAAGGTGTTCTAGCCCAAGTGTGGGCTGAGAAGAAGAAACTTGCAGCATTTTTTGTTAAAATTGATGGATCTGGTGGTGAGTGGTTGGCCTTTGTGTATTCATATTAGTGGATGAAAGTAGGAAATAAACTTTTGGTAGTGCTTTGGTAGTGAGTAGTCCCCATCAACTTAGAACAATTCTAATGCAGAAAGCATATAAATGGCTTACACATGCTAAACTTCTTAAATGAAGCAATTTTGAGAACTTGATTCTATCAACTGATAGGAATTTAAATCCAGCTGAATTTCTTTCAGGAGAGAGAGAAAAGAGTGGGATGATATTGAACATGATTGTATTGAAGTTATAGATTTACAAATTAAAGTACAGAAGAACTTGGAGGATGCCCCAATAGAGGAAGGAGTTAATCTGTTTATTGATGGGTCTTCTTGAGTGGAGAATGTGCAGAGAAAGAATGGATATGCAGTGATTAATGGGGATACACCTGAAATTTTGGAAGCAGCCAAGCTTCTTTCTGAGTAGTCAGCTCAGACATGCAAGGTTTTTGCTTTATTAGAAGTTTATTATTATGAAACTTCTAACAAATGAAGTAGGTATACTGATTCAAATATGCTTATGGAATTTTACAAACATTTGGGAAAATTTGGAAGGAAACAGGACTTATAACTAGTAAGGGAAAAAAGATAAAACAAGTAGATCTTATAAAAGCAGTGCTGAAAGGAGCCGAAGGCCTGGAATGGCTGGCTATAATTCATATGGAAGCACATAAAAAGAGGAATTCAGAACAGATAGGGGAAAATAGATTAACAGATGAGACTGCAAAGGAAGCTGCATGAATGAGTGAGAAAATGCAGCTAATGGTCTTAATTCCTATTTTAAAATGTGATATAAAATCTGATTTCATAGATGATGAAGAACAGCAAATGAAAGCAGAAGGTGTAGAAAACGTAGATGGGAAATGGATAACAAAACAGGGATTACAAATAGGAAATAAACCTATTATGAGGCATTTCATAGAAAAAGTGCATGAGGGAATAAATTGGGAACACAAGCAACTGTTAAAAGGAAATGTATTTGTAGATGTATATATACAATAGCTATGCAAGTAGGTAGGAAATGTATACATTGTGTAAGAATAAATAAAGCCCATGTCACACTGCCCAACGGATGCAAAAAGGACACAGCGGACGAGCAAAATGTTCCATCCGTTGTT
>BHFT01048366.1:0-14233 GCA_004320025.1 Laticauda laticaudata | reverse complement strand
CACACACACACACACACTGTACACACACAGAGAGAGCTCTTCTAAAACTATACACATTCAACTTCATTTATTGTGTTTGGGAAAACACATCCAGAGTCCAATTTCTTCCACACTATAATTTCTGTATATTAGAACATTACACACTTACCTTCAGATGTTCTTCCTTATCCTGCACATGATTCTTAGAGCCAGGAGATGTCATGGGTTGAGTAAAATATGATGAAACTCACTTTACAACAGTCTTGCTTAGCAACCAAAATTTTGAGCTCAATTGTGGTCATAAGTCAAGGACTATCTCTGCCTTCCTCTGCATAGCAGCCTTGTCCTAGTAAACTCTTTCTCCTTTCTGGCAATTTTCCTTTTAGAGGCACCAAAATAATCCAGACGATATCCAGCTAGAGCAGGGGGTTGAACTAGATTGCCTCCAAGGTGCCTTCCAGCCCTAGACTGCTATGTTTCAAAGCTTTTTCTGAAGCCACATCTATTGCCAGGGTATATGGTCCTTCCTTCCACTACTTTTTTTTCCCTCTCTCTCCCTTCCTTTCTTCCTCCCTTCATATATCTATCCATCCATGCAACCATATGTCATTCACTTTCCCTTCCCTCCCTCTCTCTCTTTGCTTCTTTCTCTTTCTTTCTTCCAGATTCCATATAGCTCTTGAACCCTTAAGGCAAACCAAATACAAGTGGTCCTCGCTTAGTAAACTATTGCTTAGCAAGTGTTCTAATTTACGACTGACCTCCCCAGAGTTACTTGACCTGTTTTTGATTTTGACAGGAATGCTTACACATATTTATGACCAGTTACAACATCACACACAGTCATGTGACTGAGGTTTTCTGTTTTTTGCCACTTTCCAACAATTATTTCTGGTTTCCAGTTAAAAATGTTCACTGGGGAAAATGGACCAGTTTAACAACCATAGTGTTTGCTTAATGACCACAAGGTTCACTTAACAACCATAGTGTTTGCCTAACCAGAGGTCTGGATCTGCAACCTTAAACACTCAAAGAGCCATTTTTCTGTTTTCTTTTAAACGGGTATCTCTCTCTGTCTCTTTCTCCCCCATTCCCTCCTCTATCTCTCCTCTCCCTCTTTCTCTCTCCTCTTTCTTTCTCCCTGTTTCTCATCTCTTTCTCTCTCATGTCTCACTGTCTCACATACAAACATATTTCTTTCTCCATTTCTCATCTCTCTTTCATCTTTCTCCCTCTCCCTCTCTTTCTCTCCCACCAGCTCTCTCATTTCTCTCTCCCTCTCTCCCCTTCTCTCTCTCTCTCATTGTTTCTCTGTTTTCTTTCTTTCATTCTCTTCCTCCATTGTTTTTCCATTTCTTTCTCTCCCCTTTCCTCTCATCTCTTTTGCACGCACACACATGCGCACAAGCGGATACCCTCCTGGGCCAGGATCACGGCAGCAGTGGGGACAGGGACTCCTCCTCTCACTGCCACCACTGCATGCACAGGTGAGTAACCACTCGCTCCACAGGACAGCCAGAGCTCTTTCCCTCCCTGCATTCGGCAACGATGGTTGTTCCTTCCCGATCCCCTCCTTCCTGAGCCGACATGAAAGGTCATCACAAAAAGCAGCCAGTGCAGATAAAATGTATGGGGTGTTTCAGCCACTTGTCCCTCTACCTCTCGGCTGCTTGGTGAAGCCATGTGAAGAAGGGAATGGTGGCTTTAGCAAAGGAATAAAAACTCATTTCATGCCCCTCAACACCCGTTCATGGCAGAGTTGTGGCAGAGCAACTTCTCCCTCGTTGGGCGTTAGCCAAGGAGGAGCAGTATAACCATTTTTTATTCATTTTCTAAAGCTGCCATTCCCTTCTTCACTAGGCTTCACCCAGCAGCTGAGAGGGAGAGGGAGAAGGCAGCAGCAGATCTGTGTGCTGCTGCTCTTGCCAACAGGGCTGTAGAAACTAGAAGGGAGCATGTTGCTTCTGGAATGCTAATGGTAGTATAGTATAGCTTTCTCTTTCTTTCTCCCTCTCTGTTTCTCATACCTCTCTCTCTCTCCCACTCACTTTCTCTGTTTCTCTATCCTCCATGGCGTTGGTCAGTGTCTCGGGAGAAAAGTCACTCATCTCTCTCCCCCCCCCCACATTGCTCTTGCTTGGAGTAGTCTGTCTCGTGCTGCCCAGTACTTCTAAATTTAGCACCGTGCTTTACAAATGAGGAGAGGATGCCCGCACTTCCTCATTTGTGAAGCACGCTAAGTTTAAATGTGCTGCGCAAGGGGCAGGCTGCAGGGCAAGGCCGCAGCCGACCATCCTTCCCAGTCCTGCTTCTCCGAGAGGGGAACCCGCCTCTGCTTACCTGGCTGTTCTGCTGCTGGAGCAGTCAAGAGCAGGCCAAGTCAGATGAACAAGAAGCTATCGAACTGTAGGCCCCAGCAAAGGCAGGCAAGTCGACTGGGCCATGTGGTCGAAGCAAGAGAGCCAAAGAGCAGCTACAGCTATGCCGCAGTATAAATCTAAGGCACCAGCCAAGGTATGCAAGTCCAATAAGTAGTGGGGGTGGGTAGGGGGACCAGCCAGAATTTTTACTACCGGTTTGCCCAAACCAGGCCATCCTGGCTGAATCCCACCACTGGGTAAATTCCCTATTGATCTCATTAATTATATGTAAATATTTGTTTCAAATTATCCAGATTTTGTCCAATAACTTGAACAGACAAAAAGAACCTCATATGAGTAGTGAAAAATGAACTTTCTCACTACATCACTGCTATTTAAAGTTGATAACTTGAGCTAAAAGAAAAGCAATTTTGTAATACTAAATTCTGGTTGAATGCAGGTTTGTTCTTGATTTAGCATGCTGCACAAACAAGCAAATTACAGCTTATTCAACATGCACTATATAAGCAAATTGCAACTTGGACTGTGCTTCAATCAGGATAAAGCTCCTACACTTCTGAAAGCATTTTACTTTTAATTAAAAATCTGCAACAACTGTAGTCTTTCAAATGACACCACTAGCAAACATTCTCCAGATTACTCTGCAAGCTAATATCAAGGAATAAAACTCATTTATTAGGTTCTTTGCTTAAGGTATTGAGATTTAATAGCTGATCAGCTGTTGTAAGGCTGCTGTAAGGCTGATGCAATGAGGATGAATCAGCCTGGTCATTACCACTTTAAGACTGAGGATTGGTCCCATGGGGTTTTACCACTTTAAGAAGCTATCTACCTACCTACCTACCTATCTCTCTTAACTATATCTATATTTATCTATATCTATATCTATATCTATCTATCTATCTATCTATCTATCTATCTATCTATCTATCTATCTATCTATCTATCTATCTATCTATCTATCTATCTATGAGAAGGTGTATCTCTCTCTCTCCTCATGTTCTATCTCCATCATAGCATATGCAAAATAAAGAAGATCTTGATTGCCAGGTGTTTGCCTACCATGTATATAGCTGTCTTGTATATAAACCACTGATAAAAAGCAAAGCCTCTGTGTTCTGTGTTTTGCTCCTGGGTTGTCTCACAATAGTAGTCACACTGCAAACACTCTGACATTCTTGGTGTAGTTGATTTGTTTTGGAAACTGACACTAGGCTTAATGGGCTGATTCAGGAAAGTAGTTCTTCAATTCTTACATTACACTGGGTTGCCAAATGCTATTTTCAGAGTTTAGAGATATACTAGCTCTTAACCCCAGATATTTGCAAGATTCAAACAGATTAAGCTACTAGCATGTTTATTCCTAGCTGCTGACCATCCATCAAAACAATTTCCTATGTATTTTCTAAACTCACAGATAAGGAAACTCACCCATTTCTTCACTCAATCCACACTTGCTAAGACTTCTCACAAAATGATGTGGTCTGACTGATATGTATCCATGATCCGTTTAACCTAGTTTTCTGGACTGGAACAACATACCAAATTATGAACAAACCATAGGGCAAGATTCATATAACACTTCTGCTCAACTAAAACATGGCTATCTACTCCACAACACACACAAACAAACAAACAAACAAATAAATAAATACAAAATAGTTTTTTATTACTAGATTGTTATACATTACACTATCCCCAACTTCCTCCTCTTAGTACACACATGCACATACACATTCAAATAAATAACACTACCATTGGTCCAGAGGTGATATTCAGCAGGTTCTGACCAGAACTGGTAGCGGAAATTTTGAGTAGTTCTGAGAACTGGCAAATACCACCTCTGACTAGCCCCACCATCTATTCTCTGCCTCCAGAGTCCCAGCTGATCGGCTGGCTCTTCTTTTGTTGCCCTGCATAGGAAAACAGAGCTGGAAAGCAGGTTAGTGGGGTGGAAGAGAATGGAGATTTTACAATATCCTTCCCCTGTCATGCCCACCAAGCCACACTACACCCATCAAGCCAAGCCCACAAAACTGGTAGTAAAAAAAATTGAATACCATCACTGAGTTGGTTATTCCATAAGGAAATTGCATCATCAATATGTGAATATTGTCTTATGTACTGCAGCAAAAGTAGTTCGAGAAAGCTAACAATCCATTTCCCTTCCCGATGCTAAAAGGCAGCCAAGCAACATTATTCTCTCATGCCTATGAGAGGAAGAAAGACCACTGTGTGCAGAATTTTTATATAAATCTTTTTCTCTCTTCCATGCAATCAACAGCATTCAAGACAACTAAAATTTAATTTGAACCATGGCTTCTTCAGGGCATAGGACAGAAACTCATGTGACTTAGTAAAATAGAGAATTGATTTAAAAGCAATCCTTAAATATATCCATTGTAAATCAATCATAAAACAGCTGCCCAAAGTATAGTTCTTCCCTGTCCCACAGGAAAGACTTGATCCCACAGATTTAAAGCACAGGATGACAAATTCATGAACAATAGTATGATAAAGGAAACAAGGAATGGTGGGTTCTTCCTTGGAAGTTTTTAAACTGAAGCTGCATAAGAACCATCTATTGGAGCTGCTCAGTCTCTCATTTTTGAGATCAGAGTTTGATGGTCCACAAGACTATTAAGGTAGTTTTTTTATTGTGAAATTACATTCACAGAATTTGGGCCAGGCTTTTATTGCACAATCCCACATCTTATTCCTGATATTTCCCAAAGAATTCAGATGTTGCTGGCTTTCCTTGCAATTCTCATATTTCTTCTTCTGCCTGGTTGCTATCCCAAAAAATGGTCTGTTAATGAAGAGAGAGGGTCCTGGATTTGCAGGCAACTTTTCAGCATAAGCCTGGATTCATATACAATATTCTTAGACAGCTGTGTTTAACCCATGATTTACTTGCTGGCATTGCATAAAATCCTGGACTATCAAAAATAATCAACTACACAAAGTTCATACTATGTACTCAGACAACACAAAGTTGGATGGTTTGTAGCTGAAAGAATCAAACACCGATTCGCCTCTGCGCATGTCCAGAGCAGTTCTAACAGAGCTTTCCTGGAAGCAACTGGTTCGTAAGAGTAGAGTTGGCTCATCGGAAGATTATATTTAAAACAAGCTTCTTGGCATTTTTCTTTTTCAAGGGGGGAGGAAGAAAGGTTAAGATATATGAACTGAACAAATTCACAGAATGTTTGAATAAGGAAAAGGCGTGTTCCCATTTCCCTCTCTCGGGAATGACTTGATACTCACCATCGGGTATTGTCGTAGTAATGCTCCAGCACCGAGTATCCGAAGAAAGAGTTATTGGGTCCTTGATAAATCACGGGATGATTCAGATCGATGTTATAGGAATAAACCAAGGCCACGGAAAGCATCGCCACTAGGACTTTGAATCCACCCCGCTTGCCTTCCCAGGGAAATCCAGCCATTCTTTAGTTTTCAAAGTGCGCTCCTTCGCACGCCGACTAAGAAAAGCCCTTTCCTGCGGCTACTGAGAGCTGTGTGGCCGCCTGCCTGCCGCCCGCGCTTCGGCTTTGAGGAAGCCGGATCAGCAGCAGAGAACAAAACGCCTTCGCAGCAGCTTGTAGCATTCAAACAGCTCCTTCGCCACCAACAATAAAAATGGGAGAGGGAGCGATTAAGCCAAAGCCCCCGAATCCGCGTCGTCCAAAGTCTCGAGTAGCAGCGAAAAGCGCAGCTAGCGAGAGTTTAGACTCCTCCTGAATCCGGAGCGCTAGTTCACGCCAACTCCAGCCCAGGTCGCGTGGGGCCACAGCTCTGCTCGAAGACGACGCCGTTTAACAAAACGCCGTAGCCATGGACGCCCTCTGGCGCCCGATTTTACAGGCAATTCCCCTCGGAGCGTTGGAACTCCGTGCTGAAGATGAAGTTTTAAATTCCACACTGCGTGGCTATGCTCGCGCAACTCCATGGCGATGTAAAATTGGGGTTGGAAAATATATAGCGCAATGCATTATATAAAAAGGCACTCGATTGTGCGGATGAAGGCAATTGGGTACAACAAACCATGAACTAGGACTGAATGATGGGAGGAATGTATATTTCCTATTTTTAGCAGACCATAAAACCATTAATATCCATGGTGTTGCCAAATATTCCCTTGCTGGCTTCCCATAAGCAAATTGGAAGCAGCAGGAAGTCAGAAACATGACATCCTCACTTAACTCAGATTGTCCTCATTTAATGACAGTAACAGGGCCTGCCATTGTTACGCAGAGAAATAGTATAACATCATACTTTTACAACCACATTGTTTAATGATGAAAATTCTGGTCCCAATTACCAGTTAAATGAGTACTACTCACAAAAGCCTAGATAAAGCAGCTGCTGAAATAGACTGTTAAATAGACTTAAGAGAGACTTAAGAAGAGGTTTGGAAAAGTAACAGCTTTTATTTGTACAAAGAGGTGGGTGGACTTTTTCCACAGAATACAGACAAGCATGCAAGGAAAAGACCACTCCCGAGAAGAGCGTGATCCCAACATCAATACTCACAATCAGAGACAAAAGTTTGTTATCGAATGTGGGCAATGTCTTGCCCATGTCCCCCTTATCTATGGATCATTCTTTGCCCTGTCCATGGACAAGGGTCCATGCTTTTGTTATCTTACATAACGTTCCTTGTAGCCTTGTGTGTTTGTGCTCCTGGGCAAGGCCCTGCTCTGGCCCCATTATCTATGGAGCAGGATGTTCCTGGTGACTCCCTGCTCTTTCTTTCTTATTTATTCTCCAAGGATGCGCCTAGCTTTGAACCAAACAACAGAAGTAAGATAGCAAAAGTTAGACTAGTAGTAAAGATTACAATTCTTAATAAGCTAGAGTTACAGAATTAATTCCTATTCCTAACAATAGCAAACACAAGCAATTATTAATAGAAACAAATAGCAAAAGTTAGATTAATTCATGTCACTATGTCTCTTTGTTCCTCTCTTTTCTTTACAGCAGGATGTTTCCTGTCAAGGGTGGACTAGGGGAGCATATTCCTTGGGGATGATTTTAAGGATCATGATTTGAGTTGGTCTATCAGGGTGGTTGGGAAAATGAGGAGGTTATGACTGTCATCCCAGTGATGGTAAACTTAACTACTCACTGAATCAAAGGGATGAAACGGGAAGAGGAGAAAGCCTCCAAAGGCTAAAAAATATTAGGAGCTCAACCCTTTTCCAGTCAGAAAAGATCCTGCCACACTAGTTGAAGTCAATTGCCCGAGTCCAAGTCTACACTGGGACATGGGCAGATTTTCCCACTTTGACATTTATCTCTTCGAAACTTTGTCCGGGTCATCAATTTTATAAGCAACGTGTGTGATTAGATTTTCCACATACACATTGTTAGGAATATGAGTCTCCCAACAGGTATTTGGGTTAGAAATATATAAACCAGGATAAACATTTTAGTACTATCTCNTCCTGGAATATCCCTGGATTGAAAAACTAACTGATTAACCTGTGAATGACTTTTGGACTGCCTATTTTGGACTTTGCTTAAACTTTTCTGGAAGTAAAAACCTACATTTACTGTACAGTGTATCTGTGTACTGTGTGTGTATTATTCCAACACTATTCTCTATACGTCTCCCTGTATGCGCTCATTCTCCTAATGGGGAATTACCTCAACACACATCCTTCTTTTGTTGAGAAATAGTGTAAAGCAAATCTATTCTCATATATTGCTGTTTTAAATTGAGAATGCTGTTTAGCTATTAAAAGCAATAGTGATTTCATTATTTCAAGCATTGCCTATCACCTCATAATTCTATTCAGCATATAAATGAGAATTCTATACCATACATTCCATCTCTCATTCAAATAGCTGATCTGTATATCTGAATTATTCTTTCAGGAGGCCATACATCATCTTTCCAATCTCCTATTTGCAACTCTCTCTTAAATCTGTGGCCTACTTCCAGTGGTATATTAACCATTAAGCAGGCTAAGCATATGCTTAGGGCACCAGATCCAAAGAGAGACCATAAAGTTGAGAAGATGGCTTCATTTGTAGAGTATATACAAAGGAGGGGGGCACCAAGATTCGTTGGCTAGGCAATTGCACAGTATCCCTCTTTGGGCAGGTTAGAATTCTGAACAAGGCCAAGGGTAAACATTTGGTCCATGGCATAGATGAATTTGTGTTCCACAGAACATGATATTCCCACTGAATTCCTTCCATGATCGATTGAAGCATTTCTGCAGTAAAATTAGTCATTTGGTTGCTGTTTATAAGTTCTACTATCCTATATTTAGGTATTATCTGTTCCAATATAATATTGGTGACTATTGGTGCAGTGGTTCTCATGGCTTTATAAGCTGCAACTCATCCAGTCGTGATCCACTATCACCAATAGATCCCCAACTGAGTTAGGTTAATAAAATCAACTTGAATGCATTGAAATGTTCTCACACTAAATGCTGCCCTCCCCCTTTATGTTGTAGAACGTGTTTATTAACTCTTTTACATATGATACATTTGTTACATATATGTTTAGGCACTGTATACAATCTACAGCATCCACATGCTTCCAAAAACAAATCACATATTTGCCTTCCACCAGGTGATACCCATTTGTCTTCTCCATGTTCTATGGCTCTCATCTTCTCTAACTCCTTCTTCTCAATGAACATTAAACATTCAGTTCCTTCTGCCGCTGCTATCCTGGCTTCCAAGTCAGCTAATTACTTTCTCGAGTTAAAAAGGAATTCAAAGCTTGATTTAAAGCATACAATTCACAAGTTTTTGCATACCAATTTAAAGGTAACTTTCTAGCTTCTATCATATCTTCTCTTCCTTCTAATATTGCATATCCATTCCTTTGCTTCTCTTCTACCACTTTCTCTTCCCATCTATAAACAAATTAATCCTTCTCCCAAATCTCCCCTTTTAAAACTGAGCTGGATTCAAGCCAATAGCAACAGTTAATATTAAATCATTTTATTTTATAAGCATACTCACATATTTCAAAATCCTTGAATATGTCAGTCTAACATTATAGACAAAAATGCCACTGGCTATTTCATTCTTCCCCACTTCTAGGGGAAGCCATTCCCTTATCCATTTAACACTAGGATCTTCAAGTATCCAAGATGGCTGCAACAGAGGAAGGATAGTTACATCACAGGGAATTAAAAGAAGACGACTTGCTATTATTTTTTTATTTTTATTTATTTTATTTTGTCAAGTAATTATAAGATAACAGGTAAAGTGTAAACATAGTTATGAATACATGAAATGGATACATATAAGAAAAATAAAAATAAACAATAAGACAGTGATGGTAGGCACTTTGGTGTGCTTATGCATGCCCCCTGCAGACCTCTTAGGAAAGGGGTGAGGTCAATAGTAGACAGTCTAAGGTTAAAGTTTTTGGAGGTTGGGGAAGAAACCACAGAGTCTAAGTATTCCAGAACATTGACTAATTCTGTTTGCTGAAGTACGGATTTCTTGCAAATCAAGTTTTTGGTGCCGGTTTACCTTGGTTTGTATCTATTGTGCGGCTCTTGTATTGTTAATGGTTGAAGCTGAAGTATTCATTGAACAGGTACAACATTTGCAATATATCAATTTATGTATGTATAACTTAGATCGGATCAAAGGCAGCGCTAGTTCGTAGGTTTTCTAGGTGTAGAATTTTCAAATCGGTAGCATAAGGTATTCTGCGATGAGTAGGAGGAATGAAGAGAACTCTTCAATGTGAAAATATTTTCTGCACTTCTTCAACTGTATTAAAATATCAGATATGTTAAAGTGAGTTGACTGATGAACTGCTATTCATAAGTATTGTCCTAGCAAATGTTTTTTAATGCTCTAGATAGTAGTGTATATTACCGAGAAAAAGCTACACAGGATTAGGTTAACAATCTTAATGCCTTTTTGGCTATGTAGTTACAGTGAGCTCTAGCACTTAGATCATTAGAAAAATGAATAATACTCCAAGGTTCTGCACAGTTTGGATCCTCAACAAGGGCTCTTGACTATTTAGCTTGTATTTTATTTTTCTGATTTTTTGCCAAACATGTAAGACAGAGGCATTTATTAATTGAGGATTGAAGTTGCCAATTTGTTTGACCCACTCTGATACATAAATTCATGTCTTTTTGAAGGGTAGCCAGTGTATTGTCAGTTTGTGTTGAATAGAGCTATATCTACTCCAGAGAGAACGCATTTGCTCTAATATGATCACAGAGGTCATTTATAGTAGAGTATGAAAAGAGTTCGGTCCTACAAAACTGCACTTGGGGCGACACCACTGTTGACAGCACATAATTTTGATTAGGATGCTTCCCATTTAGACCATTTTTTGCCTGTTTGACCAGGAATGCTTCTATCCAGTTATGCAAGTGTCCAGAGACATCATAAGATTTTAGTTTTAGGAGTAGTGCTGTCATGTAACCACTGCAATCAAAGGCTTATACAGAAGTCTTTGTTAGATTGCGTCTATTGCTTTGCCCTGATCGCAGTTGTGTAGTCCATATGTTTGCAGTGTGAGAGCTTGCCAGATTATAGGATAGTTTTTCTGAAACCAAATTGTTTATTAGAAAGTAGTTCGTTCCTCTTGTTAACTGCTGATAATTGCGCTGCATTCCAGTCTTTATCTCGTAGGCATACATTTTTGTATTGCTTTGAGAGTTGCGCAACAAGACTTAGATTTGTTTTTTGCCGATGTGATTTCTTTTTGGATTGAAGCTTCCTTTATTTGTTATGCGGTAATTTGTGTTTCCTAGTTTGGGGGTTGTTACCCTAAATATAATTTGATGACTCTTATTGACTTCAAGTAAAAATATGTTGTTAATGTCTTCAACAGTATTGGATCCAGTGAATAGAAGTTGCCAATCAAGCACGACAGAGATCATTGTCTAAAGATCATAGTTGCATTTTATGAAGTTAATAATTGGGGATCTGTCGTCTATGGTGATTTTTCTGTGGACATATGTTGAGACAAAAGTCAATCAATGCGGCGTCATGTTGGAGAATAAAGCGGTTCTTTTAATTTTGTATTCCGTAAATTGAATTCAACTATCTGCCAGAAGATGAGATTGAGGCATGTTAAGTTAGTGTTGTTGGTTACAGTTGTTCTAGTTCCCAAGATTTGTTACAGCATTTTAGAAAGTTGCGATGTATGGTTCATTTTTATCACTTTTTAGGTCCAGTTAAATATGAGCGTAGATTGGAAGTCACCAAGAAAGATAAAAAGATGTGGGCAGGATGTTGCCCATGTCATCATGAATTTAACTTGTTTACATTTTTGATGCTATAATCAGGGGCCTTGCAACATAGTTAAGATCGAAACATGATATAAGACCAGTTCATAGCACGATTGGTCTCAGGAAGCAGACCTGGGTTAACTTGCGTTGTTTTTAGATGTTAGGGACGTTTTTTATTAGAAGATACAACACCACTTCCTCTATGATTCACGAATTCTTGTCAATAAACATGCTATCTCTTACTGTTGCTAATGGAGTCAGGGAGAGATGCTTCAGCCATGTTTCACACACAATATTGATGAAGCATTACCTTGAATACCTTCCTCCCTGTGAACAAGCCCCATCAAATTATTGGAAGGACTACTATCATGTCTCCCCTGTTCCTTCTCTTGACATAGACTAGCCAAGCCCAGTTCCTGCAACCGTTCATATGTTATTTTTTAGCCTCCAGTGGCCCAATTCATCCTAGTTAGGTCTTTCTCTGTACTTTTTCTAGAGTCTCAACATCTTTTTAAATGTGGTGAACAAAACTGGATAGCAGTACTCTAGTTTATGGTCTTACTAAGGCTTATATAGGAGGAGTATTAGTTATCTTCTCTTGATCTTGATTAATAATCCCCTCTCGTTAAACAGTTTAGATTGCATTAGTTCCTTTTGGCTGCTGCCCACACACTGGCCTGGCTCATACTTTAGCTAGGTTGTCCACTTAAGACTCCAAGATTCCCTCTCACAGTTACTGCTATTGAGCCTGGTTTCACCCAAGTCTATTATGTTGTACTTTTGGTTTTTCTTGGCCTAATGTAGGATTTACTGTTTCTCCTACAGTGAATTTATTTTGTTAGATATGGCCCAGTGTTCATGCCGGCTGTGCTCAAGATCCATCTGCGGACCTTTCAAGCCTACCTCTTTTTGGGTAGTTAGCTAATTCCTGCCAGCTTAGTAGCCATCTGCAAATTTGGTAAGTTCCCCTTCTATTCCCTCATCTAGTCATTAATTGAAGATAGTGTGAAAAGTACTGGGCCTAAGACAGAACCTTGTGGGCCACCCCACTGCCTACTTCCCTCCATGTAGACTTAGACCTATTAAGGACTACTTGTTGGAGTTATGTTGCCAGCAAGTTTGAGTCCACTCATGCCGTGCAATTGCCATCTATTCCACTCTTTTCTAGCTTACTAAGAAGTAGGTTGTGGTCTACTTTGTCGAATGCCTTGCTGAAATCTAAATATATTATGTCTGCAGTATCTATTCATTTAGTCACTATGTTGAAGAATGAAATAAGATTGGTTTGGCATGATCTTTTCTTAACAAACCCATGCTGACTGCTAAACTCCATTGTCTAGATGCTGTTTGAGTTTTGAGCAGAGTTCACAGGAGCAGATTCTTTGCAGTATGGATAAGTCTGGTCTTGAGTGAAGCTTTTTAAGGGTGGACAGTTTTTGCAATGGTGGTTATTGTATGAATGAATATATGTTTGCTGGACTCATTTTTGCAAACAAATCTACAAAATCTTGGCGCCACCGAGCCATCATTGTATTTGAACTCAGGGCCATCTCTGGTTATTTCGATGATATCTTCAGGATAGATGTTTGTTGTATTTGAGTTGCTTATGATATTGCAAACGTTGGTAGATTTGATTGTGAGCTGATAGGTATTTGTTTATCTGTGCTGTATTTTTTTTTCAAGAGAAGTTAGGCAAAACATCAGGTGTAATGTCTATTTTGATGAATCTTGCTTCATTCAGATGGTAGGTCCACTGGTCCCTTCACACAAGAATAATATGTCCAACTTTTCTCTCTTGTCCGCACAGCCGACTCAATAGTCAACAGCACCTGGAGTGGTCCTTCCCAGATGGCCGTAACTTCTCCACCACTCTCTACTGCTTTATCAGGACCCAATCACCACTCTATGCACATGGAAATCAAGAGGCAGTGTTTGTGCCAAAAGTCCTTTAGACCTTAAAAGAGAAAAACACTGAGACAGTACTTGTATATATTATCTCAGAAAAACATCTTTAGGCTCTATTCAAGGCAGCCTCACACTTCCAGTATCAGGCACTCCAAACATCATTTCATATGATGAAATTTCAACATCTTTCCTGGGACAAGTTTGAATTCTTAAAAGAGCTAAAGGCAAATATTTCATCCAGGGAATTTGAAGCTCCAACATTAGCTTTTTTAATTGAGTTTTTAAAAGTTTGGTTCATGCATTCAACCTTACCACTCAAATTTGCATTTTTAGGAATGTGTTATTGCCAAACAATTCCCAATTCTTTCATTATCTGCTTCATCACATGGGAAGTGAAATGAGTAGCTCTATCACAATCAATAAATTCAACCAACCCATATCTAGGTATTATATGTTCCAATATTATTTTTATAGTCATCTGAGCATTTGCTCTTGCACATGGGAGAGCTTCTACACATCCAGTCAAATGATTAGCTATCACCAACAAATATTTCAAAGCTCCCACTGCTGGCATTTCAGTATAATCAACCTGTATTCTCTGAAATGGCCAAATAGCCAAATATCTTCCCCCCTCTGTTTGTTTACGCATAATCTTCTTAAGCCCATGTCACACTGAACCAACGGATGGAAAGAGGATGTAAAACGGACAAAAAACCTTGCCATCCGTTCAAA
>BHFT01048362.1:0-20797 GCA_004320025.1 Laticauda laticaudata | reverse complement strand
GGCTTCCGTGGAGCATCCATTTTACATCCCCTCTACATCCTCCCCCCGTCCGTTCCTTTCCGTTGTTGTCCGCTCTGTTTATGCAAATTCGGGGAACTTTTGAGAGCATATAACAACGCATGGAACATTTTCTCGTCCATTGTGTCCTTTTTACAAATGTTTTGCATCCATCGGCCAATGTGACAGGCCCTTTAACTGAATAAATCTGAAGATACAATTGCTTTTCTTACACCTATCTTATTTGTACCTTTATTAACCAGTATATTGCATTAAAAACATTTTGTTGCTTTATTTTATTTTAATTGTCTGATTCTAATCAATCACAGAGGAGAAAAGAGTTTTCAAAATTCAGAGCAAAAGTTTAAATCTATACGAAGAATATGTCCCTGCTTCTAGTTAGAAGTAGCAACAGACTCATTATTGACTGGAATTGCAAAAACCAATTGTAGTTGTCTTCAGGTTTAGAGATTATTTAAGAAGTATGATGCATCATACTTTAAAAATCAGAATTGTGCAGGCTTTTACCTTACCAAGTGAATTGTTCAACTGTTGGTTCTTTTAATTGATGTTAAAAAGCAGAAACAACTCACCACTTCAGTGGTTTCATTATCAATCCCAAACTTAGTTTCCATACCTGTTGTCATTAGTCTTTATATTTAATTGAAGCCATATTTTACTGTGTTAATAAATCATACAGATTAGTGCATTTTCAGCTATTAGAAAAATGTGACGAATTAACAATTAAAATGAATATTTTCCAAAAAATTATATTTTTATTGCAAATAATTCCGATAAAACGAGGAAAATGTTTTTGAAGAGTTATATAGAATGACAACAAAATTTATCTGGCAAGGAAAGAAACCAAGAATTTAATTAAAAATGCTACAGGACACAGAATCTCTATATGAAAATACCAGTCTGGTTATCCACAATGGAAGCACTAATATATCCTAAAGTGTTAGATCTAGATAAAATAGTAAGATAGAAAGATATATTAAATGAACAAGGTGTCAGGATTCTGGCAGTTGCCCTAATTAAATCAGGAGCCTCAAGCCAAGCTTCAAAAACTCAAAAGATTTATTAGGAGCAAACATGGCATGACCTGTGTGAAGCTGATTCTGAGGCACATAATCCACTATCACCAGTGGTGATATCCAGCCGGTTCGCAACGGATCAATTGAACTGGTAGCAAGAATTTGGCATGGGTCACCGAACCGGTAGTAAGTTTTGGCTGGACATGCCCCCCACCCAGTCACCCTCCTGCCTGATGCTCGCTCATCCTGCCCGCCTGCCTGACATTCACCTAAAGTATTTCTTTTTTTCCCCTCCTGATAATCAGCTGTAGATAAGTTCAGCTGTGCCGGGATTCCCCTTTCTGAGGCCTAAGAAGGTAAAAAACGGAGGGAGAAGCTCAGCCCCTCCCTTCATTTTTTGCCTTCCAGACCCCCAGAGGAGCCTTGGGACAGCAAAAATGCCCTCCCAGAGGCTTCTCTGCGGCTAGGAAGCTCCCAAAATGGAGCTTGGAGGAGTGCCCTTCCCATGCTCTGTTCCTTTTCTTCCTGAGCCACAGAGGAGCCTTTGAGGAGCAAAAACGTACCCTCCGGAGACTCCTCTTTGGCTAAGAAGGCAACTATGATAAAAAGGCAACTATGATCTTATAGACAAAGATCTCTCATCCCTTGATTGACAGTCTCTATTCACTGGATGCAATACTGTTGAAGACCATTACAACATATTTTTACTTGAAGTCAAAAGAGTCATCAAAACTATATGTACCAACAACAACTCCCAAAAACAACAAACAAAAAACATTACCCATAACAATAAGGAAAATTCAATCCAAAAAGATATCACCCTGGCAAAAACAAATCTGGTCACGTTGCCATTTCAAAGTCTGATAACAAATTTATGCCACGAGATAAAGACTGAATGCACCAATTATCACATTAAACAAGAGGAAAACCTTCTTTACACCAATTCCACCCGCGCTTTTTACAATTTTGTAAACAACAAAACTAAAAGACTCAAGGTCCATCCCACCCGATAGGACCTAATGGTAAAGACTGCAATGATGACACCAACCTCTTAAAGCCAACCTCTTTAATACATTCTTCGGCTCAGGATTTATAAACAGCAATGGATAATGCCCAGTAATTTCCTCGCCGAACCACAGACAACTACAATGATCTAATACATATTGATTTTACAGAAGACAATATTAAAAGCACCATGCAAATCTAAAACCATCTCTATCTATTGACCTGATGGAATATGTGCCTACTTCTTTAAAAAAGCTATCCACTGCCATAGCCGAACCTCTAAGCATAATCTTTGAAAAATCTTTCAGGATCAGCTCCTGCCTAACCTATGGCACAAGCCACGGTCATCCCCATCTTCAAAAAGGGAGCCCAAGCCTAGTTGAAAATTTCAGACCAATCTCCTTATACCGTCACCTACAAAGTCATGGAATCAATTATTAACACAATCCATTATCCTCACACTTTAGAGAAAGCAACCTATTCTCCAATAAACAATTTGGTTTCAGAAAAAACTATCCTGTAATCTGCATCTCTTAACACTGCAAAACATATGACTACACAACTCGATCAAGGCAAAGGCAATAGACGCAATCTACATAGACTTCTGTAAAGCCTTTGATTCGTGGTACAACGACAAACTACTTCCTAAAACTAAATATCTCATGACAAACTGCATAACTGGATAGAAGAGCATTCCTGTCAAACAGACAAAAAATTGGGAGTGTCCTATAAATAAAATTCTGGCACCTGTCAATAGTGGTATCCCCAACACAGTGTTTTAGGACCAACTCTCTTCATATTCTCCATATATGACCTCTGTATCATAAAAGAACACAACTGAGTTCCTTTTCACTGATGATGTAAAGCTTTTCAATACCACAAGACATATACTGCTAACCCTTCAAAAAGACCTTGACTATGTATCAGAATGGTCAAACAAATGACAATTTCAAATCTCAACAAATAAATGCTCTGTTATCTTACATATTGGCAAAAAAAAATGAAAAAAATACAAGCTAAATAAGTCAGACTATTGGAGTATCATCTCTAATGATCAAATGCCTAGGGCCCACTGTAACTACATAGCCAAAAAGCATTAAGAGTTATTAACATAATCCTATGTACTTTTTCTCTGATATATCACACTACTAACTAGAGCAAAGAAAACATTTGCTAAACCAATACTTGAATACAGTCATCAGTCTGGAAATCCTGATTTAACACAGTTAAGAAAGTCCAGAATATTTCACAAAGAACACTTCTCCACTCTCTACTCATGTAGATATACCTTGCTACCAGACTTGAAATTCTAGACTAGAAACCTTGAATTACTCCGTCTTTGGTCTGATCTATAGTATTGTATATAAAATCATACATGCAATGTCCTACTGTCAATGAATACTTTAGCTCAACCGTACACACACAAAGCACACAATAGATACAAACTCAAGGTTAACCACACCAAACTTGATTGCAGGAAATATGACTTCAGAAACAGAGTGGATCAATGTCTGGAATACTCTCCCTGACTCTGTAGTTTCTTCCCCAAAACGCCCAAAACTTTAACCTTAGACTGTCTACTATTGACCTCACCCCTTTCCTAAGAGGTCTGTAGGGGGCATGCATAAGTGCATCAACGTGCCTACCATCTCTGTCCTATTGTTTCTTTTATTTTTCTTATATGTACCCATTACATGTATTCATAGCTATGTATTATACTTATACCTATTATCTTGGAAGCAATTGACAAATCAAATAAATGAATAAAATAGAATAAATAAATAAGAAGCTCCCAAAATGGGTGGGGGCTGCAAAAAAAAGCCATGCCCACCCAGACACATGGCCATGCCCACCAAGCCACGCCCACAGAACCAGTATTAAAGTTTTTTGAATACCACCACTGACTATCATCTATAACCCTGCTTTCCTCCCACCTCTCTGGGTGTATAATTCATATTCTCCAACAAAACATGTTTATAGCTGAGAGTCATCAATCACATTCTCCAACTAGGGATTTTTGCAGCAGAAATTCCGGTCGCTTAATTGCAATCTTTGCAAGATAAGAATGGAATGCACTTTTGGTTTTAAACTGCCACGCTGCTCCTTCATATCTCCCTCTCCCATTCATGGCAACTCTAAACTAGGCATAAAAATGTTTTATGAGTTGACACAAGGGAAATTAAAAATGAAACAGGAACTAAGGGAATCGACATGGACTGGCGGCTTTATATGCAAATACAGACAAGATATAAGAAGGATACAGATAAATATGGTTTCTATAGTGAACCACAATAATTGGATAAGATATTTCAGGGGACAGATGAAAAATAAATAAAGAATTTCTACAACTACCTATTCAGTTTTAAATTGGAAGAATCAGTATGAATTAGTTAGCATCATATAAAGAAAATCTGTACAAAATGTTCTATAGATGGTATCTACCACCAGCAAGACTAGCAAAAATGTTTCCAAACATGTCATCAGAGTGTTGGAAATGCAAACAGGCACAGGGATCCTATTATCACATATGGTGAACCTATCCATTGGCAAAAAAATATTGGGCAAAGATTTAAAAAGTGGTTAGAGGAGATGGTAACACAACAAATAGACTAAAACCAGAACTGTTTTTATTGGGCATACTAACAGGAAAATCCAATAAAAAATCCAATATTTAATTTTACAAGTAATAACAGTGGCTAGAATTACATATGCACAAAATTGGAAAAACAGAAGTTTTTTCCACAGAGGAAACTGTAATAAAGAAAATATTACAGTGCACCACAATAGACAGGTTAACAATGGAAATTAAAGACAGAGGAGAAACAGATTATTAACCAATATGAGACCTATGGACAATCGGCTAGAGAATAGATGCAAAGGTTAGAAAATGGATGACGAAAGAGGATCAACAAGTTAGAAACAAATACAGGTATAAAGCTATATAGAAGGATACATATTGTAAGCAATATTGGTACTAAATTGTACATAATTGCAAATCAAAATATATAGAGTGATAAATGTATAGAAAAATAAGTTACAGCCATGGATACAATAGATTGAAGTACGTTGTATAATATCAAGTTTTTATTCTTTTTTCTATGGACTATACTGCATGAAAAAGAGAAAAATAGTCACAACTAGGATGTATAACATAATGCATATTTTAAAAAGATGCTGATACAACCAGCATATCGTTGTTGCAAAATTGAAATTGCAATGTAAAGTGAAGGAAAATGCGCAATAAAAGTATTTTTAAAAAGAGAGAAATGTGATGAACATGGCACAGATAATTGATATTTATTTCTCTGTCTTGTTCCAATACAGTTTGTCTCAAAATACATTCAGTAAATAGGTTAAATAAACAAGGAGAAAATCTAGACTCACTTCTTCGCTGACCTAGTTTAGCTGTCATCCATCCAGAATCTAGCTTCCTATTAAGTATAGGTTTTTCATCACAATGAAATTTTCCAGGATTAACATTTGTTGAGGGACATTCCACAGGTTGACATTATTTATACAATTGGACTACAATTTAAGAAAACGTGAGTTCAAATCCTGTTTTGAACACAAAGCCAGTCATTTTCTATCTATCCAAGGAAAGAGGAAATGCCACCACTTCTGAACTTGTCTAGGCAGTCTCTGAGAATTGAAAACAATTGGATGGAAGGAGGAAAAAAAATAAGTAAATCATACATTCTTTTTGTATTCTTTGGCTTTCTCAATTATATAATGTATATTAGTAGTACTGTTGTTTGTTCTTCCTTTTCTAAAACCAGCTTTAATATCTGGCATTCCTTTTCATGTAGGGAGATCCTAAATATTGTTTTAGTAAGATGTGAATTAGGAGGTTATGTAATAGCTCCCGAGTAATTTCTTTGATATTAGTATATAGATAAACCTCTTCCAATTTTTGGCCACCATGTCACTCCTAAGATTTGCCTGCATACTTTGATTGCAATCTTTATAGATTATTTTGATGCCTACATATTTCTACAGATTTTCATCAATTCCTGTAACATTCTCATTTGATAATGACCAGAATGCTGATCTAAGTCCATCTTCTTGAAAATAGGGAATATCTCCTAACATACCTTGGATGTTAACTTCCTCACTGTACAGAATTTCAGTATTCTCCTTCATCTCTGATCTTCTTTGAATCAATTATTGCTTGTCCTGTTATCCTACAACATAGCATTTTGAAGATGGAAACTTTATATGTTCTGGTGGTTTAGACTACTTTCCTTGTTTTTCCATGTCTGTTGTCATATTTGATATCTTTACAGATGTCATTGAAGTACTGTACCATCTCTTCTAATTGCAGTCTGAAAGTCTTCATTAAATTCTTTCTTGAGATCTTTGTCTTTCTTAATTTTGACTTCTCTTCTGTTATTGACAATTTTCACCATTTGTTCTGACATACAGTTTCTTTCTTCTGTTTCTTGATCTTTTGCAGTCTCGTTTCATATTAATCCTTAATCATTTCTAGGATTTCATTGCACACTTCCTTCTATTAATGAGATTTAGGACTTTATAACAATTCCCAATATTTTCTTCAAAAATGGTGACTGTATAATCAAGATTAAATTGTGGAAACAAGCTGTCTTCATTCTCTGTCATAGTTTGCTTGGAAATTTCTCATGAGCTGTTTGTGAATTCTACAATTAGTCTCTGATAAATCTTCATTGTTATAATTGTGTTCTCCAATTCTCTTGGCCAATGTATAGTCAAATTGATTTCTGTCTATTCTATCTGATGATGACCACATATATACTATAGGTATTATTTTGATTGTTGAAGAATGCATTAGTAACTCTTACGTATTGTGCCCAAAGTATCTTGATTTATATATTATTGTAGAAGTTGATGTAATTTGCACTCTCTCCTAGCAATTGTGTGTTAAGTACCAGATTGCCTCTTGTTCAGAAAGTTGCATAGCAAACCCTTAAGCTAAAATATTATTCAGCATAAAAAACAGAATGACATTTTAATGTGGAAAGCAATTTCAGATATGGGTTCATGGATTCAGTAAATTGGTTGAATGCAAGTTATCAATATATTTTCTGGTGTCTTATACTTTGCTATTGTTTCCTTTTGTTTTGTGACATAAGTTTGTACAAAGTTCCATAATCCCAAACAACATTAAAACTTGCTCTACTAATGAAGCATCAGTGCAATATTCTTCTAATCTATCCAGTTCTACCCTTGTTGAAGCTTCAGAATAGCTTAGTGGAATGTTGAAAAAGAAGTTCACATATTCAAAATAACATTTCAATTAAAATTAAACTGGCGAGTAATGCTATACTGAAATGTCTAAATGTAATACATGCATAATTGCACTCAGAAGAGGATTTATAAATTAAATTATATAACTAAGTACATCAATTACATCATCCTTTCTTGTACTGCAATCTTGGCATGATATTGTAACTAAAGGAAACATTTTTAAATTATTAAAATTAATAATTAATAAAAATATGAAATAGTATAACATTGTATCTGTCTTTACATAAAAGGAAGAAATAGTCCAACTTACTAAGCACCATAAAAGACAGAATCAGAACGCAAGTCTAAATAGACTGGAAAATTATAAGAGAACATCTGTCTACTCTAGAGGAGCCCAAATCACCAGGACCAAATGGATTACATCCCAGGATGCTGAAAGAGCTGAATCTCAAAACCACTGAACAAAATATTTCAAAGCTCCTGGGACAATGGAGAAATACTAGAGGACTGGAAAACAGCTGTTGTGGTTTCAATCTAAAAAAAAAAAAAGTGGATTCAGGAAATTAGACCAAGCAGCCTGAATCCCTGAATTTACTTGGAAGTTCCTGGAAAAGACAATCAAGCAGTGTATTTGTGAGCCAAACCTTATTGCCTTAGTGACTAAATTACTGCATAAGGGAAATTCTGTGGACATAGTTTACTTAGACTTCAATAAAGCATTTGACAAGAACTCTTGGACAGAACAATATGTGATAGACAGTACCACCAGATGGATTTGCAACTGGCTGATCAACCACATCCAGTGGGTAGTCCTCAATGAAACTACATCTATGTGGAAGAAAGCATGTGGTGGAATACTCCAGTACTCTTCAACACCTTCATAAATTATCCAGTTGAGAGGATAGAAGGGGAACTACATTTAGACCATATTAAGCTCAGAAAAATAACTAATACGTTAGGTGATAGATTCATGATTCAGAAGGACTTTGACAGATTTGAACACTGGGCCCTATCCAACAAAATGCAAGTGGTAAGACAAATTAATTCCTTCACATAGGCAAATAAAATCAAATGCACAGGTAAAATAGTGCAACAATAGCAACTGAAAGAGATCTAGGTGTCCTACTAGACCACCACTTAAGTATAAGCCAGCAATTTGCTGCAGCTGCCCAAAAATCTAATGCAATATCAGGTTGTATCAACAGAAAGATAGTTTCAAGATTATATGAAGTGATATTACCACTTTATACTGCATTGGTAAGACCACTCTTGGAATACTGGGTCCAATTCTGATCACCAGAAAGATGTTGAGACCCTAGAAAGGATGCAGAGAACAGCAAAAAGCTGTTAAAAGGTCTGGAGGCTAAACCGTAAGAATAACAGCTGCAGGAATTGGGAATGTTTAGTTTAACCAAGAGAAGTCTTAAGAGTGATATGATAGCAGTATTCCCATATTAGAGGGATTGTCACAGAGAAGGGAAGGACAAGAAGTAATGTGTGGAAGATCATTAAAGAGAAATCCAACATAAAACAAAGGAGACAACTCCTGACATTGAGAACAAATAATCAGATGAACAACTTACCTCTGAAAGTTGTGGGTGCTCTGTCACTGAAGATTTTCAAGAACAGACTGTACAGAATGATATAGGGTCTCTTGCTTGTGCAGGGGTTGGATTAGAACACCTCAAACATCCTTTCCAATTCTATTATTCTATGCTCCATATTTTACTATCTAACAAAATCTATTCACTATGCCAGCGGTAGCCAACCGGTGGGCTGCAGTCCACTGATGGGCCGTGAGAAAATTTTGGTGGGCTACAGAGAAATCTCATGCCCACAACACTGCAATTAATCCAGGATGCAGAAACACAAGACTGTGCCGCCTACATGGCCCTCAGGAACCCTCCCCACCCACTCACTCCTTACCCAGTAAACTTGTCTGCTAAGTTGCTATTTTTCCTTTTTCCAACCANAGCAAATTCAGTGCAGACTCACGGCAAGCAAATTTGAGAGACTGAGCTTGCTGATGGCAGATAGATCACTGAATGATTCTGTAAGCAACTAAATCTGCCTGCTTTGCTTGATTTGGGGAAAAGTTGCTCTTTTTTTATAAAAAATTCAATATTTACATGCATGGTGTGTTGTGAGTTAATTTTATGAGTTTGCTTGCAAGCAAATTTTATGTGGCAGATAGATAGATCTCTGAATGAATCTGTGATTCTGTGAGCAACTCAATCTGCCTGCTTTGCCTGATTTTGGGTAAAAGTTGCTCTTTTTTATTAAAAAAATCAATATTTATATAAATATTTATAATATTTACATACAAGCCATGCCCAGCCAGTCACATGACCACTAAGCCACCCACAAATTAGGCCACACTCACAAAACCAGTTCGTGGTCCCTGTGATCTAAAATCATGAGTTTGAGGGTCCCTGAGTTCCAAAAGGTTGGCGACCCCTGCACTACACAATCTGTATATGTTTATGAGCTACGTAGAAGCATATGCTGGTGTCTGTGAATACAACACTTTTAGTGTATTCTGAAGGATTTAAAGACTTTTTCTTACAGCAAATGCATAAAAATACATGTCATTGATAATATTTTGTCTTTAAATTGCAATAATGAATGATAATAGATCAAGTTGATCCATCCTGTTAATTCTGTCATCCTTGTACTGTATAACTCAATATCATGTTTCCCTAAAAATAAGAAAAGATCCAATCTTATTTTCTTATTATTTGGGCCCCCGAAATAAGCACTGGGGCTTATTTTGGGGGTCTTAAATTTTTTGAGTGCCACTGCTGCAAGGTGGGGGGGTGGAGCTGCCTGACATGCACACCACCTTACTTCAGGGACCCATGGCTCCACACCCTGACAACTGCCTGGCTTTAGCAGCATCAAGAATCATATGCAGAAGGAGCCCACATGTCTTCCAGTTTACTTCTTACAGCATCAGCACGGCATCGGAGCAGGAGGCCAGGCAACACAGCCAGGCAAAACACTCTGTTCCCAAGTGACCCTTAGAAGCCCAAATAGTTTTTGTCGAGATGGAGAAATGAGGACGAGTCGAAGCTTTACCTGTTTGCAAATGGGACACTTTCATATGGAGAATCCCATTTGCAAGCAGACAAAGCTTTGTCTCCCTCTGGGTGAAAAGTGCATGGCAGAGCCAGGTGGAGGCAGAGGCAGAGGCGGAGGCAGGAAATCCTAATGCACTGCCCACCCCACCCCATTGTCTCTCAACTTGCCTATGGCTGTGCCAACTAGGCGGCCATGTGGGGCATTGGGATCCCTGTCTCCCTTCCCCCATGCCTCTGCCTCTGCCTGCTGCTGGTAGCATTGCACAAAACTCCCACGAGCCTCCCATGAGCCAGGCAGCCACATAGTACATATGGATTGCCTGTCTCCCTCTGTCTCTGCCTCTGTGCTGGGATTTACAGGTATCTGTGCTGTGCTAAGGGGCTGGCAGGCCATGCTTATTTTAAGCCCACCCCCCAAAAAACCAGTCTAGTGCTTATTTTGGGAGTAGGTCATATTGTTGAGGAAACATGATATTTATGGTGGCAAACTGTCTGATTTGAATCACAACTAGTACATCTTTCTTTCTTCACAATTACAGATATAATGTTTTTGACTATTCTGATTACTAGCAAATAATAATGGGGGAAAATCCTTATAATTTCACAAGACATCGAAGCCTGTTTTTTTTTCAAATAAAAAAAATCTATCCTTAATTCTGTTCTTTTTCTGTAATCATTATTCCCATTTAATACAAAACACATTTTTCCTTGTGCACAATGTTTCCCTCAAATAATAAAAATCATTAGACACAGGTTAGGTTCCTAATTTTATTTCTCCATCTTTAGTTGTCTTAGTATCATAGAAAACACAGCACAATATTTAAAAATTCTTCTGGGAACGGAAAGAGAAGGGAAGGTGAAGAAAAGCAAAAGTGAACAGGGAAGGATGTTATTTTCGAGTTCAGTATATTAAAACCAGACAACCAACACTATTAGTAAATTTTCATGCATCCATTATGTGATAATGCATTTTCTATGCTATCACATGGCATGCTTGCGTCTAGATCTTCTGTTAAAATTTGTTTCAGGGAGGAGAAAAGGAAAATGTTCACACGGTTCTCACTGATCTAGACAACATTCTAGACAATCTGCTAGATTCATGACCAACTTGTTGAAATAATTCATCAAAAAGGATTCAGCAATCACCATGACCATTTTTATAGATATTTTGAAGGCAAAGACAAACACATCAACAAGTTAAACATTTTTTCCTAATTTATTTCAGTTTTTCATATTTAAGTGTACTGTTGCATAGAGCTGTATCTAAAGGAGACTAAATACTATGAAGTTATCACAATACTGGTTCTAAACCTGCAGTATTGAAGGATAACATTTCAAGATGAAATAATTATGCATACAGATAAGGAAAATCTACCAATATGAATGAAACAAAAGTCAGCTAGAAATCCTTGGAAAAGATAAAGCTGTTGCATGCTAATCAAGTTGTGAGTTAATCTAATGCAATGAAAGCGGAAGTTGAAAACAATTTTGTTTTCAACAACTGTTATTGATATTATTCCTGTGTTTAGCATAGGAGATGGAGTTTATAATAAATATGGCAAGTAGCTTGTAAATAACTGTTTTCTTTTATTTACAGTACCTGAATTTTACCATGTGGCTTCATTTTTTGATGTTCTCAAAGAAAAAAGTCGTAATCACTATCTCGGTACACCATGTGTTATCTTAAGAATTTCTGGTGTAGTCAAATCCACCCATGGTTCAGTCTCTGGACCAGTATCTCTCAGCAAACTAAACTCACAAATTGTTATTTTTTGGAAAAAAAAAACCCTAGCATAATATTTGATGCATGCTTTCTTTTATGCCTTGAAGAAAAGTGGAATATAATTAAGAAAACAATGAAATAAAAATAAGAAATATGCAGATCTGTGTGCATTAAATTTGCAGGCTTACATTTTCCCCTAAATGAAATTATATTGTTTCAATAAAAGTTCCATTTATGGACTATTAATGGCCATAAAATAGAAGTGACTAGCTTTAAGTATTAAGTCTTCCAGCTACTGCCTTCAAGAAAGATCATTACAAATATGTTACTGCTCGTGGAAAAGATCTGCCAATACTATTCTTAAATATTTCTTATCTAAGGAAGGATATTATGTTCCTATCTATCTATCATCATTTTGAATATGTGCTCCTTAAAACAGTATTTATCTTAATGTTTGAAAATATTGAGGAAGAATAAATTCAACAATTAATGACTAAATTATGTGTAACTTCTAAATTATACATTTAAAATGTATTAAGATGTTTTACTAGGTATTTCTATATTATTTAAAGAAAAAAGAAAATACAACATGAACTTTTGAAAACTTATATAAGTCATATTTTTCCAAATAGGCAGCAGTCATCTGATTTTCATGACTTATAGTATAAAAATACTAAATTGCCCATCTTTAGTGTTACTTTTGAACCCTGAAAACATTTTAACTATTCCTGTTTTAGGAATAGTGAAAAAACAAAAACAAATCAGGCCTAGTTAGAATAAAAAATAGAAAAATATTGATAAAAATATTCATATTATCTTTGAATTAGAATTTTAGACATGAAGTTGCCCTAAGATATGTTTCAGTTCAGAATCTGCTTCTCAGGATTTTGCAAAAGTATTCTTGATAATTTTGCCTGCCTTTAATTACTGTACATTAATCACACAGAGAGAAATTTAGCAAACTGCTGTTTCAATTGGGACACTAGTTAATACAAATATAGATTTTGTGAATTTTCTTTATTCTAAAATATTTTAAATTGTTAAAATGGTCACCTGGTCTTATTACATATCAGAAAATGATACTGACTTAAACAAAGGAAATCATATTCTGATAATTTTCATAAAATTATTGTTTTTGTGAAAAAGAATGGACAAAAGCATAATGTGTCTATCCTAAGAGCAACTATTCTGATAAGATTGTATTTTTTTTAAATTTTCTTCTTACTGGAATAATATACAACAACAGGAACTCACTGAATGTCTTTGGGAAAGTAAGAGATATTGACCTACCCTTGCAACTATTAATATAGTATAATTTCTTTTTCTTTTAATGTCCTCTCCAGGCAGCCAAGGCCAGTTTCCACTCACACAGAATGTTACAGTTATTGAGGGTGAAACAGCAACACTGACTTGTAGAGTTGATCAAAACGATAACACCTCCCTCCAGTGGTCGAATCCAGCTCAACAAACTTTGTACTTTGATGACAAGAAAGGTAAATATATATATATATATATATATATATATATATTGGTCCTCAGTTGATCATTTAAATGATAATAATGTTACTGTTAATGCACATTCAATGTTCTATTTTACATTATCCTCAGGCTAAAAAATGTGTAATTTGAACATGATTGATTGTAAAATTAAAGAATATTAATATTAATTTGAAAAAAGTTTTAATTGTTTCATTTCTTCTCTGTTATTACTGCTGACTAAAGATGTGATTATGATCTGTGTTCACTAAGAATAGAGAATTAAGATGATAAATGTGGTTAAACAGATTAATCACAGGTACAAAATTAGTCTAAATTTATTATTAGTTATTTCCATGCAAGGAAAAAGGTGAAAATGTGTGTTATGACATCAGCATACAAAAATGCAGCTTATGTCAGGTATCAGGAAGCAGCTGCATAATCATGGTGGTTGCATTTTGACATAATTTAGCACATAAATGTCCATTAGCAAGCAGCTCCATCATCAGTTTCAGAAGACAAAGTTGACTTTTTTAGTCATTTTGTAAACTACCAGTCTTGCATCATGGAAATGTGGAGGACTAGCTTTATCTTTGTATTTCCAAAATAAATGCTGATTCAGTCTAATATCACTATTTAAACTACCACACATTCTTCAATTTGTCCTGTGGATTTGCATGTGTTCTACCAAAATTGTATGTTTCTATGTTTTCTTTCATTGGATTCCTTGTTCATATATGTGTGTGTGTGTGTGTATTTTATATATATATATATATATGTATATGTATATATATATATATGTATGTATGTATGTATGTATGTATGTATGTTATTAACCTAAGTATATCATCATATATAGTACATAGTCCTATAGGTAATAAATATTGTACTGTATGATAATGTATGTATGCTATGTATATATGTAATGTAGATATATATGTATGTATATATTTGTTTTTTTATATTTTTTTAAGTTTTCGCGGGCACTTACATGTGTGCTGTTCATCTTCCTTCGGGTATTATCCCACGTCATTGTAGTGCTTTTAAAGTTGTAGCAACGTTTCAGCAGAATCTCATCTGAATCATTCAGGCTTCTGTATGGAGTTTGTATGTGGCGTCAGGGTCTCCAACGACGCCGTTGGTTGTTAAATTTGAGGGTAGCCTATGCCTGGATCCTGTTGCACACGAAGCCAAGCTGCACTGGAAAGCTCCAAATACAGGAACAGAGTGTTGCCACGCCAATTCAAAGCCAACAAAACAGACAAGAAGAAACCAGAAAACATACACCAATAAAGCAAACTCCAAGTCCAATAAACACAAGACTCAGATGACTCCACACCAATCAGGATTAGGCTAGGCCTCAAATTTTTAAAACCACACGGCTGGAGAACGCGCGGACCCACATCCCCATTACAGCGAAGGCTGATGATAGGCAGATGAGATTCTGCTGAAAACATATTGCTACAAGTTTAGACAGGGCATACAATGACATGGATCAATACCCGAACGAAGATGAAACTTAGGCGCACACCACACATACACACACACACACAAGCACAAATATAATGGACCATTACACACTATATATACACACACACATATATATTACACAACACATTATAATACTTGCTGTCCTTTATATAGTATAAAAATAATATTATCCCAGTGCCGAGAATCTTTTGGGGGAAGAATAAAAGAACAGAGAGGAGAAATAGAAGAAGAGAAGAGGAGGGGGAGGAGGAAGGGAGAGAGAAAGAAGAGGAGGCGATAGTGATAGGTACATTTGATAGAGCAAGTGTATAGTTTCCCACTATTTTGGGGGGAAGGAGGAGCACATATATGATATAGAAAGTGATGCATTTTCTGTCACATACACAATATGTTCTATGAAGGAATACCATCCCTATAAGCCACTCACTCTGTAAAATATTAGGACAATATCAATAAACCTACTTGATATGCTATCATTTTTCTGATATCTTTTCCTTATTTTTTTCAGATAGCATTTCTTCCTGGCCTTACTTGCAATGTATGCAACAGAACTCATTAAAACTAATAGCTTTATATTAGTTCACGCACCATGATATCCAACTTCTAGAACAGTATCCCAGTTCCATCTTTGCTATCCTTGCAAACAATGTTCCCACCCTCCATCCCCCAGGCTCTAGGATATGTTGGTGTACATGTCCTCTGAATTGAGTTCTGTCAAGATGGTTTATAATACACTTTTCACAAGAGGATTTTTTAAAAAAAAAATGGTACCCACACAAAGTTATTATTGAGTTGGGCAGCCTTCGAAACCTAATAAGTAAATTCTGTTCGATTCCAAATAAAAATCTTCATAGAATTGTATTTTTCCTAATTGCATAATTCTAATAGCATTTTATTGAATAAATTAATTACATTGATTGAGGCCACCTGCTCCAATAGACTATGGGTAGCTTGTAATAGCAAAATGAACAATTAACATGAAACAAAAATGAAATAAAATGCAGTAGCCTGGACTAAAGCAACAACAAGAATAAAAACATAACAGGGTTCCATAACATATGAACAGAACTAAGTCATACAAATTTTCCAGAACCTTAAGAGACTGGATGCCATCTGTAATTTGCACAGATCTGTTCCGGAGAGCATGGATAGAGAAAGCATACTTCTTTAGTCCCATGCAGTATCCAAATTTTGTTGAGTGGATTTAGAATAGCTCCATTGTGCCAAACATCTGAGTAATGGAAAATCAACAGTACCTTACATAGCCAGGCTCTATTTTGAATCCTGACCAACACTTCCATTAAAAACAAACCAACCCCAAAGGTTGTTTGTTTGTTCTGATATATGCATCATAACATTACTAAGAGGAAATACAGGAAAAGAATCAGGAACAAAGAAAGAAAAACAAATTTATAAGCTTATAATATTAAAATGTGACATTATGTCAATGTGACATAATTGACATAAATGTCAATGTGACATTAGATCATTGAAATTCTCAATATGACATGAGATCATTATTGCATACTATGATTTGGGTTAGGTTCTTGTGCTAATTTGAGATTTCAAAAACATTTTAAAATCAAATTAATATTCAATAAGTAACTAAAATGGCCATTATAAAACATCAAGTTAGATAGGCTAAAGAAAACAACTATTACTTAATAAATTTATATTTCATCTTATTTTGATTCCACTGAGGAGTAGAAAAAAGCAGCCTGGATTTGCCTCTGTCTGTTCAGATCTAAAACAGATCTAAAACAGCATCATTTTTTTCGGTAGAATAAGCCTGGTAAAATCTCTGAAATTAAATATGCAAATATGGATTTTGGCAAATCCTCAGTTTGAATGGTCACCACCAAAGCTCTGTAATTAATTTTATACCAGTATAAAAATAGAATGTTCAATAAGCATTTTGTACTTTGAAAAATACAAAAAATGCCTTGCAGAAAGACAGTGAGAAATCATATTACAAGTTTTCAATATTTATTTACAAGATTTGTACACCTGTATAACTCATGTAGTTGTTACTCTGGCTGTTAAACATTAAATAAGTCTCTTATTTAATGTATAATTTTATTTAAATCTAAGTAAGATTTTTAAAAAATTCCTAGAGGCTGAAAGAAGTCAGGCTATCCTATTATGGAGAAAGGGGGAAACCATACTAAAGGTACACACAAGAAGAAGGATACTTCCTAAATTCCATCAAATGATATTGTCTCAAGAAAGAACTTAATTCATGTCCAATCAGTAAAATCATGTAAGGTGGGCAAAAATAATCAGAGACAGGTGGTCCTGCATTTTCTACAGTTTTGTGCTTCGTGGGTAATGATAATGATAATCAACACTATAAATTATACCCAGAAGCTGTTGGGAGCAAATATAGCTCCCAGAGTAGTGGTACTACATGGTGAATTACAACACTAACTGAAGCAACCCTAGAAAAAGGTAAAAAACTGTCATGACAATGTGCTTTTCCCTCAGTCCCATAAACTGGCAAAAAGGATACCAGGGATCACAAAATAGCCGTCAGATGCATAGTGCAAATCAAGTATAATTAAATAAATTATTTCAGTTGCTCAGTATTTATTTATCAAGATTTTTTGTTTGCTCCACAGCTTCTAAGTGGTTTATATCAAATAATCCGCCCCTAAATTATATTGCAACTAAAAACCAAGCAAATCCCCACCCCACTAGTAACTCCAAGTACTCTCTACGTTTTATCAGGACCAACAGGCTCAAACATACCCCACATGTTTATTTTTTAACTTAATGGTAAGAATAAATAATAACTTTACTGAATAACTGAAGAATAATTTTATTCTTCAGATCCTGAAGTTAATCTTCTTGAGAGCCTGTAAATGTCCAGCTCCTCCTTTCCCAGAAAAGATGAGCTCACTTTGAGCAAGGACATTGGCTCGTAAATATTGAGGTTCTGTAGGAAGTATTTCTTTTGAAAGGATCTTACCAGTATTGTCAATTATCATAAATACATATGAGATTTAATATATTAATGTATTTGTGTATGTCGAAGTAGTGATACAAAATTGAGAAAACATCAAACAGTTTGTGTAGAACAGGAGGAATGGAGAATGAGATTTACTGGCACTCCATCCTATTTTTCCCAAAATAATCCCAAGCATATAACTTTGTACCAGTTAATTTGTTTGATTAAATACAGTACTTATTGGTACTTTATGTAGTATTGTTTTTGGAGAATTAGTGACAATCTAATATAGAAAAGGAAAACAACTTAACAGATACAGTATCTATAATGAAGAATGGTTCTCATATCTGTCCTCAACATGTGAATGTCTTCTTCAACAAATTCACATGCCACTCTTGTACAGCTGTCAAGTTATTAACATGTAAGTAAAGCTATGATGCTTCGGATTTAACTATAGTTCTTGCTATAAATGTTTTGCAGAAAATATTTTCATGAGCTCCATATTTTTCAAAGGAAAGAAATCTAGAAATATTAGCATCTACATCAGTATCTTTAATATACAGTAAATAATGTCTGATTAGAATAAAATTGAAAGGAAGTGTTGAAAATAAAATTATCACAAAATATTAATAGAATACTTTCATTTTGCTTCATTTGGGGCATATATATTATGGTTTTTTGTAAAGTATAATTTCATTGCTTATTTTTATATTTTAGCAATTAAGTATTTTATTGTGACAATAGCTAACAGAGTAGCATGGTGAGTCATGATGTATTAAGAAAATATGCCAGAATTTGTATTCTGTTTGCATCTGGTGTTTGTGAAACAGAACTTCAATGAAAGTGAATGTCAGGAAATACTAAGGTTTATTGAATATGAAAATATCTGCTGTGTATGGATTAAAATATTGAGTTTTTACATCTATCTATGTGGTCAACAAATTTCCTTAAAATATTTCTTTTTGTTTTCAAAGTTTAGACATGTTTGGAATGGTTCCACGTCCATATATAGATTGGAAATAAATAGAAGGAAGAATTATGCAATAGACATGAAACTTTACAGTAGTTAATCTTTACAGCAGTGCTTGTTTCAATAGAAATAATCATATAATCCTCTCTACATGAATGTTCCAGACTGTCCATCTCACTTATGTTGTAATTGTGATGCTGGCTTCCTTAAAGGCATGGTGTGGTTATCATGATTTCCTGAAGAGAAAAAGACACACCCACATAGCTTATATTCATAGGCTTTTATACAGGATGCCTGGAGGAAATCAACGTGTTTTGAATCAGAATGGTTGCTTTTAGGAATTTAACTAGAATACTCATATGTTAAACATAATAACAGCTATGCGGGGTTCCTATTTGCTCAGAAAGATATTAGTTATAGCCATTTTTGAATTTTCTAATTCCAATAGGCACGTCACATTTTTGGTCCTTTGTTTAAATCAGTAGGATTGCCAAAGGAGATACTGTCAATTTTCAAAACTGTAGTTTTTTTCTATTTTAGATTGTTTTAGATTTATTAAAGCTGAAAAATATTTTTTTAAGTTCTGAACATTTTCTTAGAAACATGGTAATAAGACTAATGAGTAAGGGAGATTTGGTTTACATCTTTTAATATCATTACATGAAATTGAAATATTGTAACAAAATTGCTCCTCTATTTATATATTGCAGTACAGATTTTAAATAATGCCAAATAAAATAGTCAATAAAAACTGAAGGACAGAAGAATTTTGTTATATTTTGAAAAACAATTTTAGAAAGATGTAATACAGGTGATACAGAGACAGGTGATAAAAGTATGTTATTCAAATATATTTATCTCATTCTTGGACTAGTATATCCTAATTCCTATTAACATAACAAATATTTGCAAAAATATTTCTCATGTCAATATAAAAATATATTGCCAATATTAAAAAGGGGACATGCTATTGTAATCAGTTTATACAACACTGCATGAAAGTATTACTGTGAGAATTTCTTCTGGCATATTTTCTCTTCTCAATATTTTCTTTGGTAGAAAATATTGCTTTGCTTTTATTAATTTTTTCCACATAAGAAAAATGAAATTTAGGTAAATTAAGCACCAGAAAATTTGTGTGAATGTCAGATCATTCACAGCATACACCTACAAAAGTTGACTTCCTATGAATCATTTAAATTAATCACAAAGCATAATTTCCGGTCAAGGAGTTTTGCCAAATAAGGATGAAAGCAGCCAGGGAGCTGCAAAGTAGTATAATATCTAATGTACAATGAAAATAAGGTATAACAAGGGAAGAAATCTTTAGAAAAAGTGAAAAATATAATTTCAAAGAATTAGTTTGAAATGCTGTAATAATCAGGTAACTTTTAAAAATATTTATTTTTAACATATAATCTGTCATTTAGACAATAAATTTATATATTGATTGCCAATTGTTGAATATTGTAAGAAATTCACCACCTTTAGGACTTTCAGTTTGGATCTCTTCAGCGACAGACCAAAATCCGCAAACGTGCTGGAGTACCCCGATCCTTTGGATTTGGGGCTGTAGCCACCCCGTAGAGGTGGTGAAGAGGGGGGAGATTGCTAGCCGAGTGGAGGGGAGCTGCATCTCTCCTTCTTGGCTGGTCTAAACTCCCTTCCCCGAAGGCAGTTGCAGCAGTGGTCAGAAATGGCTACCTCAAAGAAGAACCTGACTGGATAAGATTGTGCAGGAGGAAGACAAATAGGAAAGCAGGACAGACCAGGCTAAACAACAGAGAACATCTAAGCAAGGTATCCTGAATCTAAAAGTACCTAGAGGGATACTTCTGAAAGAAGATC